>BLSH010093678.1:36505-62245 GCA_018402905.1 Glandirana rugosa
ATGGGGTCATTTTGTGGGCAATTCCATTGTCCTGGTGCTCCAGGGCCTTCAAAGGTGTAATAGGTCGTTAGGAAATTAGATGTGAAAATTCTGCTCCTAGAATGCATGACGGTGCTCCCTGCATGTTGGACCTCTCTATGTGGTCAGGCTGTGAAAAAGTCTCACACATGTGGTATCGCCATACTCGGGGACAGTAGCAGAATGTATTTTGGGGTGTAATTGGAAGTATGCATATGCTGTGTGTGAGAAATAACTTGTTGTTTTGACAATTTTGTGCAAAAAAAAAAAATAATAATAATTTCTTAATTTTCCAAAGAATTGTGGGAAAAAAGTACAGCTTCAAAAAACTCGCCATGCCTCTTACTAAATACCTTGGCATGTCTACTTTTCAAAAAGGGGTAATTTGGGGGGTATTTGTACTTTCCCGACATTTCAGGGCCTCAAGAAATGAGACAGGCCATCAGTGCATCAGGTGTGATCAATTTTCATTTGATTTTTCAATTGATTTGCACCATAGCTTGTAGACTCTATAACTTTCACACAAACCAAATAATATACACTTATTTGAGTTATTTTTTACCAAAGATAGGTAGCAGTATAGGTTTTGGCCAAAATTTATGGACAAAAATTACTTATTTGTAAAATTTTATCACAGAAACTAAAAAAAAGTGTTTTTTTTTTTCAAAATTTTCGCACTTTTTTCAATTATGTCGCAAAAAATAAAAAACCCAGAGGTTCTTAAATGCCACCAAAAGAAAGCTCTATTTGTGTGAAAAAATGATACAAATTTTGTTTTTTAGTGCAGTGTAGCATGAGAGAGTAATTGAGATTCAAAATGTGAGAGCGCTGAAAGCTGAAAATTGGTCTGGGCAGGAAGGGGGTATAAACGTCCTGTATTCAAGTGGTTAAGGGGGAAATCCTTCCGGTCCTTAAGTGGTTAAAAGGTACACTTTTTTTGATTTATGCATGTGAAGAAGTATAAACACAGATTGGAATTATGGACACTTTACTGATGTACTTTACAATAATTTACTTACAAGAAAGAGTTCATTAGTACATTAGTGTTCGAGAAATATGGGATATTTTAAGAGCACTATTAATTGTATTGTTATATTAAGTGTATTTACTTATTTTTAGTGCTGTACCAATGCATTTATTTTGCCAAGACCCTTTTCAACTCTAACACATTTATACCAATACTAATTTTAGAAGTAGGTGTGTTTGCTTTTAACCACTTAACAACCGGCCCATAGACAAAAGACATCTACAGGGCGGTTGCTTAACCCCGGGAGGACGTCTATTGACGTTCTCCCAGAATTGCGCTTCCTGTAAACAAGGCGGCGCTTCTGCCGGCTTTTCTCTCTCCTCTCCGCACCGATCGGTGCAGTATGAGAGGAGAGAGGGGGGAGAGAGGATGTGCTGCAGCACTGTGGGTGATGTGTAATGCCCACAGCACTGCTAAGTGACAGTGGGGGACAGGCTGCACCCCCCACCATCCATCCACATGCACCCAGCAATCCTCACCCCAGCCATCCTCACCCCATCCAGCCATCCTCACCCCATTCATGCTCATCCACCCATCCATCCTCATCCCATCCATGCTCACCCACCCATCCATGCTCACCCATCCAACCATCCTCATGCGGCCATGCTCACCCACCCAGCCGTGATCAGTCATCCCCATCTGTGCTCATCCATCCCCATCCATGCTCAGTCATCCCCATCTGTGCTCATCCATCCCCATCCATGCTCATCCATCCCCATTAATGCTCAGTCATCCCCATCCGTGCTCATCCATCCTAATACATGCTCAGCCATACCATCTGTGCTCATCCATCCCCATCCGTGCTCATCCATCCCCATCCATGCTCAGTCATCCCCATCCGTGCTCATCCATCCCCATCTGTGCTCAGTCTTCCCCATCCGTGCTCATCTATCCACATCTACGGCTCATCCATCCCCATCCATGGCTCATTTGTGCCTCATTCGTGCTCATCCATACCACATCGGTTCTCATCCGTGACACATCTGTGCCACTACAGCACCCATCCATACCACATCAGTTCTCATCCGTGACACATCTGTGCCACTACAGCACCCATCCATGCCACTACAGTGCCCATCTATGCTACTACACTGCCCATCTGTGCTACTACACTGCCCATCCGTGCCACTACACTGCCCAGCCATGCCACTACACTGCTCATCCATGCCACTACAGTGCCTATCTGTGCCACTACAGTGCCTATCTGTGCCACTACAGTGCCTATCCATGGCACCACAGTGCCTCACAATAGTGTAAAAGGTAGTCAAATTAGATTTGAAATGTATGCCCCTAGAACACCTGATGGTGCTCCCTGCATGTTGGGTCTTTGTACGTGGTCAGGCTGTGTCACACATGTGGTATTGCCATACTCAGGAGGAGTAGTAGAATATTTTGTGGGGTGTCATTTTTGCTATGTACATGCTGTGTGTTAGATATATTGTATAATGTCATTTTCTTTCCAAATTTTCCAAAAACTTGTGGAAAAAAGGACATGTTCAAAAGACTCATTATGCCTCCTAGAATATACGTTGAGGTATTTACTTTCCAAAATGGGGTAATTTTTTGTGCGTTTCCTTTGTCCTGGTGTTCCAGGACCTTCAAAAGTGCAAGAGGTAGTCAAGAAATGATATGTGTAATTTATGCTCCTAGATCGCCTGATGGTGCTCCTTGCATGTTGGGCTTCTGTATGTGGCCAGGCTGTGTAAAAGTCTCTCACAGGTGGTATTGCCATACTCAGCAGGAGTAGTAGAATGTGTTTTGGAGTGTAATTTGTGGTATTCATATGCTGGGTGTGAGAAATAACCTGTTAACATATGACAATTTTGTGAAAAAAAAGAAAACAAAATTCTTCATATTGCAAAGAATTGTGGGAAAAAATTCACCATGCCTCTTACTAAATACCTTGGAATGTCTACTTTCCAAAAAGGGGTAATTTGGGGGGTATGTGTACTTTCCTGGCTTGTTAGGGTCTCAAGAATTTAGATAGGCCGTCAGTACATCAGGCGTGATCAATATTCAGTGATTGGCACCATAGCTTGTAGACTCTATAACCTTCACAAAGACCAAATAATATACACAATTTTTTTTTTTTTTTTACCAAAGATATGTAGCAGTACAAATTTTGGCCAAAATTTATGAAGAAAAATTACTAATTTGCAAAATTTTATAACAGAAACTAAGAAAAAATAATTTTTTTACAAAATTTTCAGTTTTTTTTAATTAAAGCGCAAAAAATAAAAAACCCAGCGGTGAATAAATACCACCAAAAGAAAGCTCTATTTGTGTGAAAAAAGGATGCAAATTTCATATGGGTACAGTGTTGCATGAGTGAGTAATTGTCATGCAAAATGTGAGAGCACTGAAAGCTGAAAATTGGTCTGGTTGTTAAGGGGGTTTAAGTGCCCAGTGGTCAAGTGGTTAAAGCCCAAGACCAGCTTGGACATAAACAGAAAAAATGGATTCCCAGAGCAACCTAAAAATAAAAAGGCAGCTCTTCTATATGCACCCTCTTTCTGGCACAATCCCCTCATTGGGTACTGATCCAGCCCCACTCCCCTTCTGAGATGAAAACCACTGAACATTATTCTGCTCACTTCCTTTGAGCCCAGGGCATGAAGGATCTGTTTCCAAACCTGGAGTTCTAGAAGAATGCTGCAGAGAACACTGCCATGGCATTATATGGCTCTGCATTTTGGCTACTTCACCTCACCACTGGAGGAAGTAAAGGGTGAACAGAACTCATAATGTCAATGGACTGAAGACACTGGGAAAAAAGTTAAATGTGGAGATTTTTTCTATAGTGCTGGGTTTGCTCCAAGGTTTGAGGGGGGTAGCCTGAGTTTGCTTTAAATGCAATACTATCTATTTTTTTCTGTGATCATGGTGTTAATAACAATTATTATGTTACGGATAAACAGAGAGAATTTATTCTCAATGGGGTACTATTTTATTCCCTGTACAGATACTTGTGTGTATATATATATATATATAGAGAGAGAGAGAGAGAAAGAGAGATGATTTACTGCTACATCTTGGCTATTATAGAGACATTGAAGAACATCAGTACAGTATGCACCATATATTCTCCCATGTGTTTCACTTGTGAAAGGCAAATTATTTCCCACTTTTCCATGTCTTCATATTTTATATTTTCTGTGTTTGATTTATATCATCAACAAATAATTTCTCCTTTCAATACACATACAATTATTACACAGGAAGAGTGTATATGTAACATTACTTCACTATTTATTTTAACTTCAAGATACATTGATTTTGCTGGATGATTTTTATAAAATATTTAAAATAAGCAGTGTAATTGTTTTCTTTCATTTTATAGGATTTTTTATTATTTTGTCAAGAAATATAGTATATTATAATTGAAGGCTATGTAATTAATAACTGGTTTGTTTAATTGTATACAATACATTACGATTTTAAGAGGATTTGTAGAAATACCATACATATGATCATTTTCCTGCTACTGTACATCAAATGGGTCAATGGGTATTACCACTAAATCATAAAAAGAGAACATCCGAAGTAAGGAAATTTTAAAAATGTGCTTCTTAAATAAACATGAAGTAAGCCAATAAAATATATATCACTAAATTGCAATAAAATTAACCTAACAAATGTACCAGGTTGCTTTGCTTGTAGAGTTGCATATGTTCACTTTGCAGCATACATTTAAACTTTGCAAGGATATGTTACATTAGCATTGTTAATGTGGTAAAAAAAAAACACTTTGCTAAGGATACCTAATCACAAAAAAGAAAATAAAAAAATGTATACAGTATATTTTTGCTTGCACATGATTGGATGATGGAGGTCAGCAGAGTTTCACCTAATTCAAACTAAGTAAAGGGAAACATATTTGCCGTTAGGGAATATAATAAAATAAGTTGAAAGCACTAATTGTTTTTAACCGATCCTAGTGTTAAATGTTTAGTTTGTAAATTTGAAAACCTAATAATTTAGAGTTACAATTTCAAATCTCCCTCTTAGGCAATTTTTCATTCAATATACGAATTCTTTATAAGCTTATTGGAAAACAGTGGTTTTTGTTATACTTTGATTTCTTGTTAAGTGTTTTGTTTTATTTTTCAATATTATATTAATTGTTTAATAATGATCAATTTATGAAATTAATCTACTATTATTATTATTTAGGATTTATATAGTGCCAACAGTTTGCATAGCACTTTACAAAATGGAGGGGGAAGGTACAGTTACAAAGCAATTCAATACAGGAAGGACCAGAGGGCCCAGCTTTTTAGAGCTTACAATCTAAAGGGAATGATCAAGGAATACAAAAGATAATGCCTGTGGGGCATAAGCTGATGAAAGAAGAGATCTTCAAGCTGGCCGTATGCATATATGCAACCTTTTGGCGGGTGGGCTTTAATGCTGAGAGGATGCATATATGCGTACCAAAATCTAAACTACGCTATGCTGAGAGCATGCACACTGCTTGCTCCCTGCACAGTTACCCACAGTAAAAAAATCTACTCCTGATCATGTGCAATCATGTGACCGCTGTGACAGCCAATCATGCGGTCACGTGACCAAAATGTCCACCTCCTAATCCCGGCATCTGAAACCTCTTAAAGGTCCAGGTGGCACCGGCACTAAGGGGTTAAAGGTGGATAGTGTAAGAGATAGTCAGGCAGGTTGGGGTGAAGAGTTTCAGAGGATGGTGGAGGCTACAAAGATGTCCTGAAGGCGAGCATGGGAGGAGGTAACAAACCAGCTAGAGATCAGGAGGTCTTGGGAGGAGTGGAGAGGATTCTTTGGTTGACATTTTGAGACAAGTTTAATAATTTATCTGGGGACAGGGATGTGGATGGCTTTGTAGGTTGTTGTTAGTATTTAGAATTTTGGGTAAGTGGAAGCCAGTGGAGAGATTGGCAGAGAAGGGTGGAAAACACTGAACGTTTGGTGAGGTGGATTCAGCCTAGAAGCAGCATTCATGATATACCGAAGGGGGGTAGCCAATATAAAGATAAGCCAATGAGTTGTTGCAATAGTTGAGGGAAGAAATAATCTGAGAGTAAATTAGTAGCTTTATGATGTGGTAGATTTATAGATAGATAAATAAATAAAAAAAACAATATATTTACAGTCTCCCATTTTCTTTCTTCTTTTAAAAAGGTATTAGGATAAAGTAAATACAAGAATATTCGACCCAGTTTAATTTGTGTAATACGTGAATATTTTAAAGTAAACTCAATAATATATAGATAATGTATAAGAGAAACTTAACTACAATTTTATTTTTGGGATTCCAAAATATGGATATTTTTAATATAACTCTCTTTATCTTACTACTTATTATATACATTGTGACAATCTGTGGAAACCTCTTGATCGTTATGCTGGTGCTCTGCAGCAAGACCCTCCATTCTCCCATGTACTTATTTCTCACCCAACTCTCTGTAACTGACATCATGCTGACAACAGATATCAGCCCTAACATGCTAAACATTGTTTTACATGAGCGGGCCTCCATATCTTTTTCAGGCTGCATCACCCAGTTTTATTTCTCTTGTTTATCATTAGCAAGTGAATGTTTTCTATTGACTGTAATGTCCTATGACCGATATCTCGCCATCTGCACTCCACTGCATTATGCTTCTATTATGAATCATGCAGTTTGCTGCAAATGTATTTTTGTATCTTGGCTTTGGGGCTGCTCTTTGGTTTTAATGATAACACTTAGCATATGTCAGCTACAATTCTGCGGGCCAAATACAGTTGACCATTTCTTTTGTGATTTTAATGCTCTGGTGCAGCTTTCATGTTCAGATGCATCCATAGTTCAAATGGAAAGCATCATATTAAGCATCCATGTTATAGTCTTACCATTCCTTGTGATTGTAGTTTCACATACATACATTGTTTCAACCATTTTAAAGATCTCCTCCTTTTCAGGAAGACGCAAATCATTTTCCACTTGCAGCTCCCACCTGACAGTGGTGTCTATATTTTATGGAACTCTAATTGCTATGTACATGCTTCCTAATGAAGGTCAATCACAGATTATCACCAAGATACTGGTTATGCTTTACACTGTGTTTACTCCCTTTTCGAACCCCTTCATATACAGTTTGAGGAATAAAGACATTAAGGAAGCTTTGAGAAACATTGTGATTAGGAAAAGGTTACTATTTAGTCTTGGGTAAAGCATATATGACATAAATAATACATTTTGCAACAATATACAAGAAATTGATATTCAAGTTCTCTTCATGAAGTGGAAATTGCATTTATTTATTTAAATATGAATAACACTTTATCATACTATTAATTGCTCTTCCATTTGAAATGATCCTGTAGATCTACAAACCAGAGAGTAAATCTTTGTTTGGCCCATAAATTATGCAAACTGAAGAATTTGTAATTGATATTTATAGTGAATGTTAACTCTTACTGAATGATATTTAGTTGGCTAATGCAAAATGTATCGTAAACAATTGTCATAAAAAATGATGTTTTAGCCTCTTTTTCAATGTGTTTTTCCTGTCTACTTGCACTCCTTTGATAGTTGCATGCCATTTCTCAGGACAGGTTCTGATGGTGACAACAATGGTCCATGCGTGCCTAATGTGTGCTGAATTAGCCTCCATCTGAAGCCTAAATGACAGTGTGACAAACAGAACAACAGGCACAGATAATTGCTGTCTAACAACTGATGTCAAGTTGTTATACCCTGTAAAGTTCAATACTGGTTCTAACATTGATCTGTGGAGTCATCCAAGTTTTATCCTGTGCTAAGAACTGAGTAAGGAGTGATGTTTCCCATAAAATTCATTGTCATTCTTTTATATGAATTTTTATATCAACAATTAAAATTATCTTGGACACTTTCGTTTGGTTTTGGTCTGGTCCTCCTTACTGTATTTCTATGGTTTGAGCTACTGTTGGGTGCCCATCGAAGGAAGCCTATCCGTATTGAGCTGCCTTGCTAAAGCTATTAAACTTGTTTGAAGATTTCCTTCATCTGACTACAAATGCAAATCTAAAAGTTCCCTGCCTTGATGGCAGGATCAGTTGGTACACCTGTAAAGAAAGATTCAGATTATTAGTATTGAGAAGGACCTTTGAAATTATATTAACATGCTGCAGCTTTGATGAAATTTTACTGATAAAGTTTAACCAATCGACCACTGGGCACTTAAACCCCCTTAACAACCGGACCAATTTTCAACTTTCAGCGCTCTCACATTTTGAATGACAATTACTCAGTCATGCAACACTGTACCCATATGAAAATCTTGTCCTTTTTTCACACAAATAGAGCTTTCTTTTGGTGGTATTTAATCACCACTGTTTTTTTTATAAATAAAAAAAGACTGAAAATTTTGTTAAAAAATGCATTTTTCTTAATTTCTGTTATAAAATTTTGCAAATGATTAATTTTTCTTCATACATTTTGGCCACGATTTATACTGCTACATATCTTTGGTAAAAAGAAACCCAAATTAGTGTATATTAGCTGGTCTTTTTGAAGGTTATGGAGTCTACAAGCTATGGTGCCAATCACTGAAAATTGATTACACCTGATGTGCTAATGACCTATCTAATTTCTTGAGACCCTAACAAGCAAGGAAAGTACAAATATCCCCCAAATGACCCCTTTTTGCAAAGTAGACATTCCAAAGTATTTAGTAAGAGGCATGGTGACTTTTTTGAAGTTGTCATTTTTTCCCACAATCTTTAAAAAATGTAGATTTTCTTTTCTCACAAAATTGTCATATTAACCGGTTATTTCTTACACCCAGCATATGCATACCACAAATTACACCCCAAAATACATTCTACTACTTCTCCTGAGTATGGCGATACCACATGTGTGAGACTTTTAGACAGTGTGGCCACATACAGAGGCCCAACATGTAGGGAGCACCATCAGCCGTTCTAGGAGCATAACTTACACATCTAATTTCCTGACTATCTCTTGCATTTCTGAAGGTCCTGGAGCACCAGAACAATAGAAATGCCCAAAAAATGACCCCATTTTGGAAAGTAAACACCCCAGTGTATATTCTAGGAGGCATATTTTTTAACATGTAATTTTTTCCACAAGTTTTTGGAAAATGTGGAAAGAAAATTAAAACACTTTTTTTTTTACACAAAGTTGTCAATTTATACAATATTTCTAACACACAGCATGTATATAGCAAAAATTACACCCCAAAATATATTCTGCTACTCCTCCTGAGTATGGCAATACATCATGTGTGACACTTTTCCACAGCCTGGCCACATACAGAGGCCCAACATGAAGGTGTTCTAGGGGCATCAGGTGTTCTAGGGGCATACATTTCAAATCTAATTTGACTACCTTTTACACTATTGTGGGGCACTGTAGTGGCATGGATGGGCACTGTAGTGACACAGCTGGGCACTGTAGTGGCATGGATGGGCATTGTAGTGGCATGGATGGGCACTGTAGTGGCATGGATGTGTCACAGATGAGAACTGATGTGGTATGGATGAGCATGAATGAGGAACAAATGAGCCATGGATGGGGATGGATGAGTACAGATGGGGATGACTGAGCATGGATGGGGTGACTGAGCACAGATGGGGATGACTGAGCACAGATGGGGATGACTGAGCATGGATGGAGATGGAAGAACATGGATGGGGATGGCTGTGCATGGAAGAGGATAACTGAGCATAGATGGGGATGGGTGAGCGTGGATGGGGATGACTGAGCAGGGATGGGGCTGGGTGAGTACAGATGGGGATGGGTGAGCATGGATGGGGATGACTGAGCATGGATGGGGATGGGTGAGCACAGATGGAGATGACTGAGCACAGATGGGGATGACTGAGCATGACTGAGCATGGATGGGGATAACTGAGCATGGCTGGGTGAGCATGGATGGATGGATGGATGGGTGAGCATGGATAGCTGGGTGAGCATGGCTGGGTGAGTGAGCATGGTGGCTGGGTGTGTGAGCATGGATAGCTGGGTGGGCACAGCTGGGTGGGTGAGCATGGATGGATGGATGGGTGAGCATGGCTGGGTGAGCATGACTGAGTGGGTGAGCATGGATGGCTGGGTGGGTGAGCATTGATAGCTGGGTGAGCATGGATAGTGGGGTAGGTGAGCATGGATAGATAGCTGGATGAGCATGGATAGCTGGGTGGGTGAGCATGGATGGCTGGGTGGAGGGTGAAGCCTGTCACATAGC
This sequence comes from Glandirana rugosa, assembly GCA_018402905.1. Taxonomy (NCBI): domain Eukaryota; kingdom Metazoa; phylum Chordata; class Amphibia; order Anura; family Ranidae; genus Glandirana; species Glandirana rugosa. The sequence continues at coordinate 46,757 of BLSH010093678.1, forward strand.
AGCACTGTGGGCACTTCAGATCCCCTGCCCACAGCATTGCTGCATTGAGCTCTCCCCTTTCCTCTCACACTGCACCGATCAGTGCAGAGAGGAGAGAGAAAAGCTGGAACTTCTGCAGGCCTGTTTACATCTGATCGCTCCATCATCTCATGTGTGTGAGCAGCCATTCACCGTGATCCATGAAGCGCCGGGTCCTCTGGACTCGGCGGTCATGGATGTTCCCGGGTGCGAGATCATAGGAGGACATCATTTTACGCCCTCCCGGAGCAGAGCAACCACCCTGTAGCCATTATTTGGCTATGGTTCGGTTGTTAACTGGTTAAATATACAAAACTTTAGTAGAATGTCCAGACATACATTTTTTTTTTGGAAGGGTGAAAACCTTTGTCAGGTTTTACTTCTATTTGTGTCTCTGTTAGAGATACTGCCCCTCACTACTTATTTTGGTGATCAAGCTCTACCAGATATTTAAGAAGGTAAAATCAAAAAAGTAAAACAAACAATAGTAGGAAGCTGACTGGGTGCTCTAGCATTCTCCTACTTAACAAAAAATATATATAATTACTTCTCTATGTATTTCTGTTGGAGAGTTAATTTCCCTTCCTATCTGGTGAAAAGGGTGTCTGCGGGACAGAAATAAAGGAAAATCTCTCTAATTGAGCCCCTGATAGCAGTAAAATCTAAAGCCTCATACACACGGACGTTTTTTGGTGGCACGTTTTTTAGCGTTTTTTGCAGCTCTCCATGTTATTCAATGACCACATAAAAAAGCTGACGTTTTTGAGCTGTAGATGACGTCGGCGTTAGTGAGCAGAAAGTAGAACCCACGGCCAGCGCGTTCCGAGGCTGTAACGTTTTGGCATTTTTTAACGTCGCAGCGGCGTTAACCGGCATTTTTAGCGCCGACATTTTCAGGTTAAAAAATAGCAGAGAAATGTCTTTTCAAACAAAACGCCTATTGACGCTGACACTCACTAACACTCATTAACGCCGATGCAATACGCAGGCGAAATCACGTTTTTGACGTTGATTTTTCCCTGACGTTGGGCCAGACGTTTTGTTTATTTTTTTTAATACGCCAGTGTGTATGAGGTGTTCTAATCCTTCTCTGCTGTATCCCCAAATACTTTTTGGTACACTTTAAGATATGGTCTCCAGCTTGAATATTACTTTCTCTTACAGTGAATCCAAATTCACAACTTTTAGTTTTGGATATGGTAGAAAGAGCTGAAACACCTGTCAGTTGTTTTTATTGCTATCTGTCCACTGCTGGGTAGATTCTCTTTATTTTTTCTGGGGACAATTGTCAACAGGACAGAAAGTGTTAAGATAATCCAAAGTTTTTAGTTGTCACTCTAAACACTTATTATGCTTTCAGGACAGCAAATGAAGGGAAATCTCCATAAATGGTGACAAAAAAGGGGGTTTAACCAGTTCCCACCTGGCCTATAGCAAAATGACAGCCTGGTGGGCCTTTTTTTGATCCGGGTGGAAATTATATGACATCCTCCCAGATTGTGCCTTGCACACGGGCCCGAGGCTGTGCTGTAGCATGATCTGTCACTGTATACTAATAAACAAATTTCCTACTATAAAGTACAAAATTCCCTTAAGCTGGCAAGTAATTATACTACAAAGACAAGAAATGGGGGAGTGCATGCCCACGCACCAATGGCCAATAAGAGAGGGTCAACCTTTGTTGCTTATAAAGTATATCATGAAAAGAAAGAAGAAGCAAATGAGTGTATGCATATACTTATAGGATGGGAAGCATAATGATTCTGTAGGAGATACCCCAGTAATGCTAATCTGCTATTCGTTTTACCCACTTCTTGCCCGGCCTATTAAAAAATGACGTCCAGGTGGGGGGGGGTCATTATCCTGACTGGACGTCTATTGATGTCCTCAGGATAATCCGCGATTGCGCGCCCACGGGGGTGCACATCAGGGCAATCGGTGGTGCCGTGGGTCAGTCTGACCCACCGCATTACCAACTGAGATAAAAGGCCTCCATCGGCAGCCTTTTACCATGTGATCAGCCATGACCAATCACGGCTGATCACAGTGTAAAAAGGAAGAGCAGTTTATCAGCTTTTCCTCTGCTCAGGTCTGCAGACCTGAGCAGAGGAAAGCCGATCGGCTGCTCACCTGACAGGGGGGCTGCACTGAATGTTTATCAGTGCAGCCCCCCTTAGGATCACCACACTGGACCACCAGGGAGCTGACCAGGACCACCAGGGAGCTGACCAGGACCACCAGGGAGCCCCCCCAGGACAACATAAGGAGGCCACCCAGGACCACCAGGGAGCCCCCACTAGACCACCAGGTAAGGGCATACAGTGCACTGTAGGGACGGCAATGTGCCCATATATGATGCCTGCCAGTGCCATCCCTAACAGTGCTATATTCACCAGTGCTCCATCAGTGCCATGTACCAGTGCCCACCTGTGCCACCTATCAGTGCCCACCTGTGCCACCTATCAGTGCCCACCATTGCCACCTAACACTACCACCTATCAGTGCCTATCTTTACTGCCTCATCAGTGCCCGTCAGTCTAGTCTCATCCATGCCCATCAGTGTAGCCATATCAGTGCCCGCCAGTGAAGGAGAAAATGTACTTATACAAAGTTTTGTGACAGAAACAAAGAAAATATTTTTTTTTCAAAATTTTTGGTCTTTTATTTGTAGCGCAAAAAATAAAAACCGCAGAGGTGATCAAATACCACCAAAAGAAAGCTCTATTTGTGGGAACAAAATTATACATTTGTTTGGGTACAACATCTCATGACCGCACAATTCTCATTCAAAGTGCAACAGCACTGAAAACTGAAAATTGGTCTGGGCGGGAAGGGCTCTAAGTGCTTGGTATTTAAGTGGTTAAGCATGTCCCTATGATCTAGAAGTATCAGATAAAAAATTACTATTTAAAAGGAGGCCTTCTCCAACAATTTGACTGGCCAATTACCGTGGTAAGGTGTAATGCATCTAAGCCACTCGTTGGTCCCAGTCAAAAGAGGTGAATCTCAAATCTTCATTGCATCTACTAGGCTATTTGACTGGCCAATCACCGTGGGATGGTGACTTGCATCCAAGCCACTAATTGACCTCAGTCAAAAATAGCTCTCATAACAACATAAAAAACATACCAAAAACTCATTGGACTCTCAATGGACTATGTGACTCACGTGACAATCCAAAGTATGAAAAAAATAGGTAAAAAAATACCTTATCTCTACACTAAATTATCTTTGTCATGAGTATCAGATAATACACCAAAATCAAAATAATGAGACAGACAAACATATAAGGTTCATGGTGCTGAAACGTAAAACAGCTGACACAACTGATGACTGATGACTGATCAGTGTACTGGATTAGTGTACCGGCTCCTTGTCAATACCATGTGATCGCTTTGACCAATTCCCAGGGTAGCACAATATTACCATGGTAACATCATATTGCTCTGGTCACAGTGTGTTAAAAAAATGTAAAAAAAATGTAATAAAAAATAAGAAAATAAAGCATTCAAATGATGGTTAGACAAGGGGCTTTATCGCATAGGGTATTTCTTCACTTCCTTAGGCCCCATGACTATGGGACATTGCAGAAATAAACTGGATCTCCCAGATTCAGAGAAGTTCAGATTTCAACAAATCTCACATTTTCTTCTCCACATCTGGAAAGACAAATCTCCTCCACCTAAATTCTCAGATTATGAAATGTGGTGTTGTCAAGCTACGGAGCAAAGGGGAGGCATCTCGGTAGTTTAGAATCCAAAATGAAAGTTTGACAGCACCACAGGAACTTCCAAAGAAATTGCATTTATTTAGATAAAAACGACATACATGTCACTCACATAACAGTCCATGGGAAGTACATCAAAAAGGCATAAATGATTGACGTGTTTCACGGGAGTTATACTAAGCTTACACCAAGCCTTGACGACTACTTTTTGGATTGGCAGAACTGACTGAGCTGATGATCCCCTCTCAATGTGGCTGCAGTATCTGGGAGGGGGAGCATATGAGAAACTAATTCTAGGGTCAGTACATCAGAATTAATACATTTTCATATATAGATTAAATATAGTCAAGGATAGTCAACGCTAGGGACAAAAAGAATATTTATTCAGCAGCAAGCAAGGTAAGGTGGTCTCCCATCCAAGTACTCACCAGGCCCAACCCTGCTTAGATTCCAAAATAAGATAACTGCAATACTTATGCAGCTAGCAAGTAATGCAACCCCACGAGTGGCAGCCCGTGCATTAGGGGTTCACGGGCTCTGCCCCCCATCCATGCGTCTGACCCCCTGATCTACATACAGGGACACCAGATGCATGGATTCCTATGGGGGAGTGTGTTTTTGAAGCATGTGAAAGAAACCAGAGGCTCTAATTGGCTTCAAAAAAGGGTGGGCTCTGGGCGCAGAGCACTGCGCTTGAAGCCCATCCAGTTGTGTGATGAATGAATATTCACTATTGCCACACTGATCCTCTTCCCGAACAATCGGGAAGTGGGTCTGAGACCCATCATCCGATTGGCTGAAAGGACAGGCAATCCTATTTGATGCCTAGGAGCAAGAGAGAAGAGACGCACGGTCTCCCTATGAGAGGATACAGGAGCTGCTGCCTGCGACTCAGCTTGCTGCCTGTCACCCGCTGCCTGACCCGCAGTCTTTTGCCCGCCACTAAGTTGGGTAAGTGACGTGCAGACAGCGAGCGGGGAGTGCCATTAAGTGCCACTAACCGCCGGGGGGGGTGCTGGATTATAGCTGTGCCACTGACCGCCGGGGGGGGCGGCAGGCAGTGTTGGATTACTGCTGTGCCACTGACTCCGGGGGCATGTACTGGTAAAGTGCTGTGCCGCTGGCCACCCGGGGGGGGGCGTTGGTTGATTACCGCCCCTCCAAAGAAACACCACAATCTGCCACTGCAACCCCCCAAAAAAAGTGAAACCAAAAGTGCAGCACCCAAGTGATCGAAAATGACTATAAAAATTGTATATTATTATTATATATATTTATTATTCATAGTACATTAAAATTGAGAAGAGTGTCAAAGTTCTCTTTTCCAATAATTTTTCTTTTTCACATAGAAAAATTCTTTACCACATACAGAGAATACAGATAAGGAAGAACTTGATGAGATGCCCATTGGTTCTACATGTTTCACTATATGCTTCCTCAGGAACAAGGAGGCATTTATAAGTTCTAAATTAACATAAAAAACAAACAATCAATATACAGGGTGGGCCATTTATATGGATACACCTTAATAAAATGGGAATGGTTGGTGATATTAACTTTCTGTTTGTGGCACATTAGTATATGTGAGGGGGGAAACTTTTCAAGATGGGTGGTGACCATGGCGGCCATTTTGAAGTTGGCCATTTTGAATCCAACTTTTGTTTTTTCAATAGGAAGAGGGTCATGTGACACATCAAACTTATTGGGAATTTCACAAGAAAAACAATGGTGTGCTTGGTTTTAATGTAACTTTATTCTTTCATGAGTTATTTACAAGTTTCTGACCACTTCTAAAATGTGTTCAACGTGCTGCCCATTGTGTTGGATTGTGCACCACCACATTATGGGTGTCAGGTCCGAGCATTCCTAGATGAACAGTTTCCTGGAAAGTGGATTGGTCATCGTGGGCCAGTTGAATGGCCCCCAAGGTCTCCCAATCTGACCCCCTTAGACTTTTATCTTTGGGGTCATCTGAAGGCAATTGTCTATGCTGTGAAGATACGAGATGTGCAGCACCTGAAACTACGGATACTGGAAGCCTGTGATAGCATTTCTCCTGTGGTGTTGCTATCAGTGTGTGAAGAGTGGGAGAAGAGGGTTGCATTGACAATCCAACACAATGGGCAGCACATTGAACACATTTTAGAAGTGGTCAGAAACTTGTAAATAACTCATGAAAGAATAAAGTTACGTTAAAACCAAGCACACTATTGTTTTTTCTTGTTAAATTCCCAATAAGTTTGATGTGTCACATGACCCTCTTCCTATTGAAAAAACAAAAGTTGGATTCAAAATGGCCGCCATGGTCACCACCCATCTTGAAAAGTTTCCCCCCTCACATATACTAATGTGCCACAAACAGGAAGTTAATATCACCAACCATTCCCATTTTATTAAGGTGTATCCATATAAATGGCCCACCCTGTATAATACCAATGCGTGCAAAACATCTGAAAATATAAAGACATGACAAAAAATGACAAGACTATTGCAAAATAGCATTATGCACAGCCATGTTTCCGTTACTATATCTTGAGGGTAAATCACACTATAAACATCACAACTTGACCTATACGAGGTAGAGAAAATGATATCCGTGATCTATTTGCTAGAGGGGGTAAGGGTGTCCAAAGATGGAAAATGGCCGCAGAGGGTCCCAAATGGAGGCTGCGGAGTGAAACTCTGATCATTGCTGAACATAGGTGCAGTATAGCAGAGAAAAAAATTGATAAATACAGTGCAAAGAAAGAGCAGGAGCATATGGACCTGATTGGCGCATATGTGCCCACATGGAGTGCACATATCGTATCAACTCTCATATGAAAAGGATTAACATGATTGTCAAGGGTGCAAACCTATCCTAGATTCCGTGGATGAAAATCCCAACAGACACTCCAGAAAAAACAGGAGATATGGTCAGCATAACTTCATATTCGGCCAAGAAATCTTTAAATTGGAGACACGGAACACCTCTGCTGCCCAAAAGATTCTAGCAGATAAAAAAGATAGACAAAAAGAAAGAGGAAATTTGCTGAGAGATAGATGTAACGAGTATGGATGTAGAACAAAGTAACAGCCCGTCCAAAAGAGTATAAGGCAATACATTAAAGCAATGAGATGCCAAAGGATCCAATCCTGCTCTTACCTTTTACACACTCTGCACTGTCTCCAGCATTATCCCAGGCAAATGGGTGCCGTGAGCAAGACTGCTCACAGACGCCCTTTTATGAGGACAACTCCAATCAGCCAGCATCTGACCCAGCTGACCGATTGCGGACGTTTAGGATGCCACTGCACATGCAGGAGCGTGGCTCGCGCATGATGCGTTTTGGCGTCACGTCGATCACACGCGCTTGGGACTCACAAACCTCCATCTTACAATATCCTTCAATAGAAGGAGATCGTCCCTAAAAAGTCGGCAAACCGTTCATCAGAGGAATGGAAGGAAGGGAAATCGAGCATCACCAACATTGCTGTGGGGATCTGTGAAACCCATATTTTCTATCACGATCTCCCCATCAAGCTGAAGGCCTGTAAATTGGGGAGGTCATGAGAGCGCCCTCCGCTGGGCCAAGGAAGATGGAACTGCAGGGAAACTGAGAAGTGGTGCAACCCAAGATGGAAAGACAAGAAGTGGAGGAAGGAGACCCAAACTAAGAAGGGGAAGGGACAAATGTTCCCCCGGTAGAGTGCTGAGAGGAGGAATGTGTGCATACGCTCAACAGCAAAAATGTGGGGGCAACTCCCCGAAGGGGGAGGGAGAGAATGCTGGAGACAATGCCCAACTGGCCCCTGGGGAATGTACCCCCCGTCTGTACAGACTCCCAATGAAGGGATCCAGAGCTGGCCATCCCACCATGAAGTGACCGTAAGCTGAGTGGCTAGTGAGCACAGTTGTTGGGTTGGACAAGACACTTTGGAATCCTCACAGCTGTTTTTTCAACACAGTGGTGATTTGTTTGAACATTTGTTATGGTGTTGATCAACTATAAGCCGGTAGGATTACACAAATGGATATTTTGTGCATGTAATTATTAATTGTACTGTATATAATTTTTTGAGTATATTTATGATACAATTTGTAGATATTGCACCGGTAGTGATATTTGCATTGGAAGCGTGCTACACTGCATTTATGATTTATGAATTCCTATCTACTGTCTATGATTTACTGGGAAAATTCCCCATCTTGGAAATCAGTCAATGATTCTGGTACCCTGATGATGGTAGCCAATCAGCTTCTAACTTCAGCTTTTTCAATTAAGCTTTAACATAAAAAACGTGAAAGCTGGTTTCTAAGCAGAGCTGCACCAGATTTCACACTCTCCAGTTTTTAGGTCTGAATACATGATTGGCCAGTCTATCACTATTACCCTCAGCTTCTTTAGCAAGGCAGTGGTTGCCTTGGAGCTGTTTGGGGTCATTATCATGTTGGAATACTGCCCTGCGGCCCAGTCTCAGAAGGGAGGGGATCATTCTCTGCTTCAGTATGTCACAGTACATGTTGGCATTCATGGTTCCCTCAACAAATTGCAGCTCCCCAGTGCTGGCAGCACTCATGCAGCCCTAGACCATGACACTCCCACCACCACGCTTGACTGTAGGCAAGACACACTTGTCTTTGTGACACCATCTGAACCAAATTAGTTGATCTTGGTCTCATCAGACCACAGGACATGGTTCCAGTTATCCATGATCTTAGTCTGCTTGTCCTCAGCATACTGTTTATGGGCTTTCTTGTGCATCATCTTTAGAAGAGGTTTCCTTCTGGGATTACAGCCATGCAGACCAATTTGATGCACTGTGCCGTGTATGTTCTGAACACTGACAGGCTGACTTACCCCTTCAACCTCTGCAGCAATGTTGGCAGCACTCATATATCTATTTCCCAAAGAGAACCCCTGGATATGATGCTAAGCATGTGGACTCAACTTCTTTGGTTGACTATGGTGAAGCCTGTTCTGAGTGGAACCTGTCCTGTTAAACAACTGTATGATCTTGGCCACCGTGCTGCTGCTCAGTTTCAGGGTTTTGTTAATATTCTTATAGCCTTGACCATCTTGAAGTAGAGCAACAATTCTTTTTTTCAGATCCTCAGAGAGAATCTGGGGGTATGGTAGATCATAAACTTAATAATGGCATGCAATGCCAAGCTGCAGTTTCTGAAGTAAGCAAAATCCTTTCTTGTATTAAGAGAGTTATGGACTTCAGAGAGAGAGAGGGAGAGACATTATTTTTTCCTTGTACAAATCATTAATAAAAACTCATGTGGATTATGCAGTTCAGTTTTGGGCACCAGTTCTCAAAAAGGATATCAGGGAACTGGAGAAAGTGCAGAGAAGGGCAAGCAAACTAATAAGAGGCATGGATGAGCTCAGCTATGAGGAAAGAATAGAGGAACTGAATGTATTCTCTCTTGAGAAGGGGAGATTAAGAGGGGATATGATCAACATGTGCAAATATATAAGTGGTCTATATAGTGAACTTGTTGTTGAGTTATTCACTTTAAGGTCATCACACAGGACAAGGGGGCACTCTTTGCATCCAGAGGAAAAAAGATTTTATCTCCAAATTTGGAAAGGTTTCTTGTGGAACAGAGGTGGTTCTGGCCAGCACAGTAGATTGGTTTAAAAAAAGTTCTGGATTATTCCCTTAATGTAAATAATATAACTGGGTACTAACATTTTTAGGTAAAGTTGATCCAGGGAAAATCTGATGCCTCTCAGGGGATCAGGAAGGATTTTTTACCTGCTATAGCAAATTGGATCATGCTTTGCTGGGATTTTTTGCCTTCCTCTGGATCAACTGTGGGAGAGGTATTGTGTATATGGGATTGTATTGTTATCTATATATTTTTTCTTTTTTTTTATTGGTTGAACTAGATGTACTTGTGTCTTTTTTCAACCTGACTAGCTATGTAACTAGGTAAGTATGTAAGTTCTTTGCCATGAGGTACCATGTTGAACTTCTAGTGACCAGTATTAGAGAGTGAGAGTGATAACACCAAATTTAACACGCCTGCTCCCCATTCCCACCTGAGGCCTTGTAACACTAACAATCACATGACACCGGGGAGGGAAAATGGCTAATTGGGCCCAATTTGGACATTTTCACTTAGGGGTGTACTCACTTTTGTTGCCAGTGGTTTAGACATTAATGGCTGTGTGTTCAGTTATTTTGAGATGACAGCAAATTTACACTGTTATACAAGTTGTACACTCAGTACTTTACATTGTAGCAAAGTGTCATTTCTCCAGTCTTGTCACATGAAAAGGTATAATAAAATATTTACAAAAATGTGAGGGGTGTACTCACTTTTGTGAGATACAGTATATATACTAGAGTTTGTGGACTTTTCTAACTTTCCGACTTCTGACTAAATAATATACACTGTTTTGGGTTATTTTCACCAAAGATATGTAGCAAAATACATCTTAGACTAAATTTATGAAGAAAGATCGTTTATTTGAAAAATGTTATAACAAAAATGAAAAAAAAAACACATTTTTTTAAATATCCTTTTTATTTATTTAGAAAAAACTAAAGACCCCCATGGTGATTAAATACCATCAAATGAAAGCTCTATTTGCATGAAAAAACATCTAAAAATGTAATCTGGGTACAGTGTTGCATGACTGCTCACTTGTCATTTTAAGTGTGACAGCGCCGGATGCTGAAAATTGACCTGGGCAGGAAGGGTGTAAAAATGCTTGGTATTGAGGTGGTTAAAAAGAGAGCTGTACTGAGATGGATGTGCCTGGCTTCCTGTTTTGAGCAATGATTTTGTATGTGTGATTTAACCCAATAAAAGTTGCATTATCTAAGCTATAAGTATTCTTACCATTTTGATGTTCTAATTATACAGTGCTATGTGATATGGCCATGTTCTGGCACAACACTTAACAATATTTTTAAAGTTTGCAATTAAAGACATGACATGTGTGTCAGTTGATAACAAACTACCTGATAAACTCAGTTCAACATCCCTACCTCCATGTGCCATTCTTTGCCATCAGTTCCTGTGCATAATCTTAAAAGCATAAAATAAAAATAATGAAAAAAAGTTTTTTTTTGACCAAACATGAAGCTAAAAATGTAATTGCCTCAACAAATAATTTCATGTCAAAATTTTACCTTGAGGCATGTATGTAATTTTAAGGGGCCATGCAGAATAGGCAGCAGAAAAATACCAGAACTGCTGGTAGATAAAATCAGCATAAAAAATGCTCCTATACTTGTTTAGGCTCCTTTAGACCCATTTGCACTTATAAGCTTTTTTTTCCCAAAAAACACTAGAAAAATGCACACTTAAAAGGGCTTGACAAAACACCATGAATAGAGTTGAGCGAACCTGAACTGTGAAGTTCGGGTTCATACCGGACTTTAGGGTGTCCGAGTCCTGAACCCGACCTCAGGCATTTGAGAAAAAGTCCGGGTTTGGGTATTTTTTTGCGCCTGTTGAATGGCTGTAGGGCAGACAATCAACAAGCGTTTCACTCGTTTGCCCTTAGAAGCTACTAATGGCATGGCTGTGATTGGCCAGTGCATCATGTGACCCAGCCTCTATATAAGCTGGAGTCACTTAGTGCTGCATGTCACATCATCTCATATTAGTGTAGGGAGAGGATGCTGCTGCTGCTGTGAGGGACAGATTAGCTTTAGAAAATCTGTTAAAAACAGTGATTTATTGGTTGGGTGGGTGCTAGAGGAGATTTTTGTTTGCTAAGCAAAGTGCCTCATGTAAAACCTAAGCAATTTTTCTGTTTGTTAGGTGGGCATTTGCAGCCATTTTTGCAAGTGCAGTGCACTTGCAACTGCTTGTGTGTCAGGGACACTACTTTAATCATGTTGTTAGTTCAGTTGGCAACATTTTGGCATATTTAAATACTGTTTTACATTGCAGTTAGACAAATTATTTTTTTTTTGTGCAAAATACTACATTTGCAGCCAGCGGTGCATTTCTTGCACAAAAATAAAAAGTGTGTCTACTTTGCTGGTTTGAAAAAAAAAAATATATATAGTGCTGCATAGTGCATTTGCACCTTGCTGTGCATTTCTTGCACAAAATTAAAAAGTGCATCTACATTGCCGGTTTAAAAAATAATATAAATTTGTGCTAAATAGTACATTTGCGTCCAGAATGAGGAGAGCGTCAAATAAGGGACGTGGTCATGGCGCTGCTGGTGCTGCTGGTGTTGGTGGTGTTGGTAAAGCTCCTGTTGCAAGGAGAGGACGTGGTCGATCTGTGCCAGCTACACGCACAAGTGAAAAACCTTCCTCAGGTACGAGTAGCCGACAGAACCTTCAACGTTATATGGCTGGCCCGAATGCAGCTCAACGAATGGTGAGGCTAGAACAAGTACAGGCGCTAGTAGATTGGGTGGCTGACAATGCCTCCAGTTCCTTCACATTGTCTCCCACCCAGCTCCTTGCTGAAAGCTTAGAGTTGGCACCTGAACCCCATGGCCATTTGTCTTTCACCTTAGCCCCTTGTAAATCAATCCAAGCAGTCTGAGCCCCAAGTCATGCAGCAGTCTCTTATGCTTTTTGATGACTCTGCTGGTGTGCTTTCCGTGGGCCATCCACATAGCCCTGCCCCAGAAGTGGAAGACATTGAGTGCACCGATGCCCAACCACTTCTGTTGCAGGATGAGGACATGGAAACACCACCGCAGCACGTCTCTGATGATGACGAAACACAGGTGCCAACAGCGTGATTGGAAGATGCGCAACTACAAGCGCACGCTGGTAGACGTGCTGCTGAGGGCTTTCCCAAATGACACCGGGGTCTCAGTGGAAGCACAAGGCGAAGGCAGAGGGGGAGGAAGAGGTCGCCAACACAGCTGTGGCACCGCCAGCACCTCAGGGTTAGCATGGCCGAAATGTGGAAAAGCTTTGTCAGCAGCACACCACAACAAACAGCACCACCAGCTGATAGGCAATGTCTTAGCAGGAGGCAGCATACGTACTGACTAATGGGTCTGCCCCATTCAACTTCTGGGTCTCCAAATTGGATAGATGGCCTGAGCTTGCTCTTTATGCCTTGGAGGTGCTGGCCTGCCCTGCAGCCAGTGTATTGTCTGAATGTGTGTTTAGCATGGTAGGGGGCGTTATCACAGACAAGCGCAGCCGCCTGTCCACAGACAACGTCGACAAGCTAACGTTTATTAAAATGTACCAGGCATGGATCCCACAAGACTTGTTTGTACCTTGTGCAGAATAGACATTTATACCAGCCTCACACAGCCATTGGTATACTTAAGTGAACTTATTCTTTTTTTTTATAGAACATAAGTCTTTATTGGAATTTGTAACAGGAGAAACATGAAAAATACATCATGGTACATTTTATATGAAAAAAAGTGAACCCGTGCTAGAACATCTCTGGGTTTGTCTGCAGATAGTGATCTTTTTTCTTAATATGTCTCAATAATTTGGGGGCCCCAGTTAGAAAAAAAAAAACAAAACAAAAACAGTGTTGGCTACCTCCTCCTCCTCCACCGCCACTTCCACCTACACCGCCATTGCCTCCTCAACCTCCTACTCCACATCCACCTCCTCCTCCATTTTTTATTTTTTTTTATGTGATTTTAAGTGATTTCCCTATCCACATTTGTTTGCAGGGCATTTGTCCTACTCTAACCCCATGTTGCTTCCTTTTGCAGCCCTCTAGCCCTTTCCAGGACTTTTTTAGAGCCATTTTAGTGCCCAAAAGTTCAGGTCACCATTGACTTCAATGGGGTTTCGGGGTTTGGGGTCAAGTTCGGGTCAAGTTCGGGGCCGAACTCAAACTTTGTTGCGAAGTTCGGCCGAACCCAAACATCCAGGTGTCTGCTCAACTCTAACCATGAAAGCTCTTTTAAAAAATGCACTTAAAAAAAAAAACTCCTCTACAAATATGCCCAAAAGTGCATGAACACATAGGCTAACATAGAGTTGTTTCTACTAGCTGAAAGAAAAAAAAAAACAGCAAACACCTGTATAAGTAGCATTTTTTAATGGCCAGTGTGCATGAGGTCTACAGTAAAGTATACCATTTACAGTTAACCTTTTTACGACCGCTCTGTGCGGATCACGTATCTAGTATGTGATTCGCGCACCGGGATAGAGAGCACGCTCACACGCCCCGACTGTGCTGCAATTGGCTGCAGCACCAACCAATGATCGGCTCCGGACATTACCGAGGAGAGCCCTGTGTAGATAAAGAATCACAGGGCTCTTTTCTGACAGCAGCAATCTGCTGTTTTTTTTCTTCCTGTAAAGCAGATTTTTTTAATAAAAACAGCATGCAGCACACACAGTAAAACATGTTGGCCACGCATTTAACCCTTTGATCTCCCCTGATGTTAACCCCTTCCCAGCCATTGTCACTAGTACAGTGACAGTGCATATTTTTGTCACTGATCACTGTATTAGTGTCACTGGTCACCAAAAGTTTCAGTTAGTGTCTGATTTGTCTGCCACAATATCGCTGCCCTGCTAGGAGGGTAAATCAGACTCCTATATAGAGCAACAAACTGTAAGCCCACTCCTTCCCTGCACTCCCAATTGCTCCGTTTATATGACGTTCTAAAATGTGTGAGCTCTAAGTGATAAAGATAGGGCATACACAGGGTTGGCAATGTCACTTGATTACTATGCCTGAGCACTCCATCCTAGGAGGGGATCCCATGACCCTTCCCCAAACCTGGAAATGTTGGGTATTTCATGATGGCTATGACAGCGCAACAGAAGAGAAGTAGACTGGGGTGGACTTTAAAGAGACCTTGTAACTTTTCCCTAAAATTCCAAAGAGATAGATTCTCTTGAAATTTCAGGCTTTCAAGATAATTAGTGTTCTGAAGAAAACTTTGTTACTTACTTTTACTAAGTTCTAACAGATAATTTGCACAATATTTCAGGAGGAGAGAATACTTTTTTGTTTAGCGTAGAGCGCTAAAATGTTAGAGTCCGTTTCAGGATTTTTCGGTTGTCTATGTTCCCGCTGGAGAGATTTACCCTCTCTGTATGTCCTGGTGATCATTTTCTCCTTTACAGAAAGTGATAGCAAATCCAAAATTTGAGAGTTGCACAATAGCAAGAGCTAAGGGATGGGCTAGTGAATTTTTTTAACCTGTCTAACTATGTAAAGGCAAGTATCAGGGAAGAATTCCAAGAAGACCTGGCAAATATGCCAATGTCCAGTATGGCCTCCATAATTCGCGCAGGCATATTAGCAAACGGCACGCAATGGTGAATCTGCTCGTGCAATGGTGCATTGGCGCACACAAAGCAAGCTAATTGCCAGCATCCACTGGCCTGTATAAGGACTGCAGTTTCTCTCATAAATTGCTGGATTATTACCAGCCTTGTATCCTGTGTAGAGTTGAGCGAACCTCTGGAAGTTCGGGTTCTGCTGGTCCGTCCGAACTTCGGGACAAAGTCCGGGTCCGGGTCCGGACGGAACCCGAACGATCGCACACCGTTAATCGAACGAAACACACGCGGTTACGTGGTAACGTGCTCGTCTAAGTGGTAACGCACGGCAAACGATTATACGGACGCGCTTAATACCTCCGGTATGACCTGTAACCGTATAAACGGTCCAGAAGAACCTTAAGAAGGGACTATGAACGGAAATGTATCAATCTGTCCAATTTTTTTAAGTGATCGGGTAGGGAATCGAGAACGATAACACGTTGAGAGTTTAAAACCTAAACGATAGTGAAAGACATTTCCTCTTTTACTAGTGGTCCTGTATGTCT
>BLSH010093678.1:65798-102541 GCA_018402905.1 Glandirana rugosa
ATCTCAAATTCCCCCAACAATCTGATCGTAGAGCACGATCGTAGTGATCGTTGTTCTATGCAGAGCTTGATCTGCAACTCAAAGCAGCGGTATGTGAAATCTCTAATTTCTGCTATCTGTCCTCAGAGCAACAGCACAGACAGCAGTAGTAAAGTAATCTATCTCAGGATGCAGGATCAGGTCTTAAAATGGCTCAAATCTGTCCCTCACGCCGTCAGCTACCTTTCCCTACACTAACCCAAGGAGCATGTGACTGCAGCACTGTGACTCCAGCTTATAAAGAGGCTGGGTCACATGATGCACCGGCCAATCACAGCCATGCCATTAGTAGGCATGGCTGTGATGGCTTCTAAGGGCAAACCAGTGAAACGCTTGTTGATTGGCTGCCCTGCAGCTTCTCAACACGTGGAGTAAAATAGCAGAACCCCGGACCGAACCCGAACGATTTTTGAAATGTCCGGGTCCGGGTCCGTGCCACGGACACCCAAAAGTTCGGTACGGACCCGAACGTTACAGTCCGGGTTCGCTCAACACTAATCCTATGTACTTGTGCTTTGTACTTCTGCTTGATTACTCATTACCGACCCGGCTTACACCGACCTGCTCTGGCTTCTCTCCTGGCTTTGAACCCGGCTTGCTCCACGGACCTACTTCTGCCTTGTTCCGGATTGTCACCTTTAGGCAACCCATGCATCATTGGGCATAGCACCCTCTGTCACCACCTTCAGGGGTACTCTGCACTCAGCCGCAAGGGGAACCCTTTGGTCATTTCAGCCTCCAGTCAAGTATGTGACAGGAAGTTTTCAATGGGGAAGCCTGTTTTGGTGTTGACTGACTAAGAGGGGATAATACCTCACTGCCTATTACTCACTGCTGTATCTATGAGACAGAAAGTTAAGGGAAATATCCCTTAAAAACATGAGCATCAGCAAAAAAAAAAAAAATGACGGGTCCTAACCACCCCCGACTCCATCCAAACCAAAATAAAATGTATATATATATATATATATATATATATATATATATATATTCAGCTCCATTTGAATGAAAATAATACACTGATGAAACAAGTTTTATTTTTATCAAATAATTACTAATAAACACAAATGGGCTTAGTTTTCCCTTTACAGTGTCATTAAATGCTCTCTAAGGATATACCGTGCTGTATGTGTATACACTTTTATATAAAGCAATTTCTTATTTAATAAACATGGCTTGCGCAATCATACTAGTTAGCTGATAGAAGGTCTACAATACCATATATCAGTGCTGCTAGTGCAATATCTTGCTTATAATCACTGTTTTTAGGACTTTACTTCACTCGATCTTTGGAATATACAATTATACAACAATAAAAAAAATCCTAAAATAAAGTTTTGTATTTTACTTATTGGATATTAAAGAAACTGCACAATTTATTTAAATTTCAGTTACATTTTAACACCATATGGATTTTGATCATAAATCAACAACTGACATTGTAAGTGTTTGCTTTTTTTCTGTGTCCTTTTCGTCCTCCAACCTCATGGAATTGAGTTCACTGTAAATAAGGTGCACCGCATAATGTTTAAGGCTCTCTAATTAAAGTGTATCTATATCCAAGAACAGAAATGTAATAAAAGGCAGACTACCAAACCCTAGATTCAGTAGCTGTCTTAGTTTTCTTTCTATCAGGTTATATTTTTGCCTTATTTCCACCTGTTGATCCTGCCAGTAACACGGTTACTGTACTGTAGCTATAGAGGAGCAGTGCTCTCACCCTAGGATAAGAAGTGTTCTAGAACTGCTAAACAACTCCCCCCATTTTCATAGCATAGGTGTGAGGTGTTCCATAGTTTAGGGGAGAGATTTGGGAAGACTTTTTTGGCTGAGACTTCAGTTTGGTGCCTAGAAAATTACAAGCTCACTAAATTTCTGGCAGGATCAAATGTGCTTACAGCAAATGTACATAGCCTGAAAAAAGGAGCCCCACAGCTAAGGAATGGTAAGCGACAATATATAATGTTTTTTTGTTCTTGGGTTTAAATATCTGTTAACATTTTTTAAAAACTTTATTTGGCCAGTATTTACTGTACTGACCAGTGGTACCCTTTAAGCAGGATGTAAAGAACAGATGTCTGGCTTTGCAGCACTCATGAAAAATTTAGCTTAGGCCCTTCACGCAATATACAATTTTCTTGTGCAATGTTCCTTTAGATTTACCAAAACCATATAATATAAGGTCAAACCTAAACACTTTAAATTTGTATGTAATCAGGCAGGCCCTTGCACTACATAGTTGAAGGTAAATCTAAATTAAATTGAAAAGAAAATTGTATAATATATGACCAGCCTTATAAAAATGTAGTATACCCTAAGTCATTCAGAATCCCCACCTCTTTGTTTACAATCAACTGCTAGGTGGGCATATGTCAGTTGCAACAAGAGCCTGTTGGGTAGAAGATCTCTGGTACAAGGTGGTTGTTTTTGTGGAATATTTTGTATTGACACAGCGTCCCCTGCCCTTTATTTTACAATTCCTTGCATGTTAGCCTTGAAAATGGGGAAAATAGATTTTCAAGATTTGCTTTCCATTGACTTGTATGGGATTTGCATTAAAGTTTGCAATTTGTGGACTTTTGGATGTGTTCACCAAATCCACCTGCCAATCGAACCCCATGAAATTCGCCCATCACTAATAACATGTCTTAATGCAACTTAAAGAATACATTTCACATTCATGCGTCAAACCCATACTTGTGTTAGCTTTATTACTTTTATTTTTTTACGATATGTTCTCATTATTTTCATTTGGTAACCCTGCCAGTAACACATTCCTGTCCCTGAGCAGTTACTTTCACTTCTATCTATCTATCTATCTATCTATCTATCTATCTATCTATCTATCTATCTATCTATCTATATCAAATATATCTATATATTCCATTATATATATGGAGGGGCAATGACTGCCACCCAGAATGAACTACTAATGTGTCTCCCTTTGTTTATGTACACTACATGGGGCAAGGGAGGCCTTGGTATTATGTGTTTGTTCTTGAGTTTAGATACACTTTAATATTTTGTTTCTATAAGTATTTTATTTTTGCTTATAACAGTTACTTATATAGTGCTGTCAAATGTAGGCAGTGCTTTGCATACAGTATATTCTTTACATTCACATCAGTCCCTGCCTTCAAGGAGCTTACAATCTAAGGTCCCTAACTCACATTCATACTAGACAGGGACCAATTAACCTAACTAATAGACTCCCTCCAGAGGTGATTTTGGCCAGCACGGTTGATTGCTTTAAAAAAGGCCTGGATTCTTTCCTTAATGTAAATAATATAGCTGGGTACAAATATTTTTAGGTAAAGTTGATCCAGGGTGAATCCGATTGCCTCTCGGGGAATCAGGAAGGAATTTTTTCCCCCCCGTTATAGCAAATTGGATCCATGCTTTGCTGTTTTTTTTTGCCTTCCTCTGGAGCAACTGTGGGTGAAGGATTGTATAAGGGATTATTTGGGTTGTATGTGTATATGTATGTATATATATGTGTGTATGTGTGTATGTATGTGTATATATATATATATATATATATATATATGTATATGTTTTTTTTTTTGGTTGAACTGGATGGACTTGTATCTTTTTTCAACCTGACCCACTATGTAACTATGTAACTAACAGCATGTCTTTGGTGGTTGGGAGGAATCCAAAGTACCCAGAGAACACCCACACAGACAGAGGGAGAACTTGCATACTCCTTGTAAGTAGTGCCATGTTTGGAATCCAAGCTAATGACCCCGGTGCTGCCAGGTGGAGGTGCTAACCACTTCACCACCAAATTAGTAATTTTTTGTATCTATCAAAAGCTCAAACAATTCCACTTTTTCCTGCTTCATTTTTTCAAGTAAGTCAATTGTATATTTAATGTTCTATTTCTGAGAATTTTCTATGCTGACTTATCATTAAATGTATTTTTATATTATATATGTTTTAATGCCACCCAGGCTGTTTATGAGAGCAATGTCACCACAATCCTCTTTGTAGGGTTCCACGATGTAAACGCATATAATATTCTGCTCTTCACACTATTTCTTATAATATACATTGTGACAATATGTGGAAACCTATTAATCATCAAGCTGGTAACCTACAGCAAGACCCTCCAGTCTCCCATGTACTTCTTCCTCACCCAACTCTCTGTAACGGATTTAATTTTGACCACAGACATTGCCCCCAATATGCTAAATATTGTGCTAAATGAGCAAGCCACCATATCTCTTTATGGCTGCATCACTCAGTATTTTTTTTTTTGCTTTAGCAGTGACATCTGAATGTTTTCTTCTGACAGTGATGTCCTATGACCGCTATCTAGCCATCTGCTCTCCTCTGCATTATACCTCCATTATGAACCAAGCACTTTGCATTAAACTAATTTTAGTATCTTGGATTTCGAGTTGCTCTGTAGCATTCATTTTAACACTTGACTTAAGTCAACTACAATTCTGTGGCCCGAATGTCATTGATGGTTTTTTCTGTGATTTTAATCCATTGATGGAGCTTTCTTGTTCAGATGTCTCTGTAGTTCAGTTGGAAGGTACCTTGTTGTCCATTCCTGTAATAATTGTACCATTCGTTGTGATAGTAATTTCTTATATGTTTATTGTTTTAACCATATCAAAGATATCATCCTTTTCAGGGAGATGGAAATCTTTTTCCACTTGCAGTTCCCACCTAACAGTTGTGTCTATGTATTATGGAACTTTAATTATCATGTATGTGCTTCCAAATGAAGAACATTCACAAATAATCACTAAGACACTGGCCCTGTTGTACACCGTTCTTATACCAGGTTTTAATCCTTTTATCTATAGTTTGAGAAATAAAGATATTAAGGAAGCTTTTAGGCGCAGTGTGTATAGTAAATTCTATTCAAATTTTCCATTGAAAGTCAGACAATGACTGGATAGACATTTGATTTAATACTATAGCCATTGCTCATGGTGCAGGGTGACAACATTTTTTTCCTTAAAGCTGGCAAAAGAATACAATAAAATGAAATCAATGCAAAAGCAAAATGTAGAAAGACCATCTTTATATTCTTTTAAATTATTTGTTTTTGATACAGGCATCCAGAGAACATAAAGCAGATCTAAAACATTTGCAATAGATATAGGTACCTTAGAATTGATACTTAAGACTTATATTTTTATAATAGGTAGCGATACTGATAAAATAATAGTATGGTGTACACAAATATATAGATAGTAGGATAAACTTTTTTTAAACAAACAGCTGAAAACAAAAACACCATTTATACAAATAATAATATGTCAGAGTGCAAGGATACAGTTGTGCTCATAAGTTTACATACCCCGGCAGAATTTATGATTTCTTGGCCTTTTTCAGAGAATATGAATGAGAACATAAAAAAATCTTTCACTCGTGGTTAGTATTTGGCTTAAGCCAATTATTATCAATTAACTGTGTTTACTCTTTTTAAATCATAATGACAACAGAAACTACCCAAATGACCCTGATCAAAAGTTTACATACCCTGGTGATTTTGGTCTGCTAACATGCACACAAGTTGACACAATGGGGTTTGAATGGCTATTAAAGGTAACCACCCTCACCCATGATCTGTTTGATTGTAATTAATCTGTGTGTATAAAAGGTCAGAGAGTTTCTGGACTCCTGACAGACCCTTGCATCTTTCATCCAGTGCTGCACTGATGTTTCAGGATTATGAGTCATGGGGAAAGCAAAAGAATTGTCAAAGGATCTGCGGGAAAAGGAAGTTGAACTGTATAAAACAGGAAAGGGATATAAAAAGATATCCAAGGAATTGAGAATGCCAATCAGCAGTGTTCAAACTCTAATCAAGAAGTGGAAAACGAGGGGTTCTTTTGAAACCAAACCACGGTCAGGCGGACTGACTAAAATTTCAGCCACAGCTGCCAGGAAAATTGTTTGGGATGCAAAGAAAAACCCACAAATAACTCCATGACTCTCGAAAAACATGTGGTGTGGCTGTTTCAAGATGCACAATATGGAGGCACTTGAAGAAAGATGGGCTGCATGATTGAGTCGCCAGAAGAAAGCCATTACTACACAAATGCCACAAAGTATCCCACTTACCATACGCCAAACAGCACAGAGACAAGCCTCAAACCTTCTGGCACAAAGTAATTTGGAGTGATGAGACCAAAATTGAGATTTTTGGCCACAACCATAAATGTTACATTTGGAGAGGAGTCAACAAGGCCTCTGAAACATGAGGTGGATCACTGATGTTTTTGGATGTGTGAGCTACAAGAAATTTTCTCAAAATTGATGGAAAGATAAATGCAGTTTGTTATCAAAAATACTGGAGGATGGGGCGTGTCCTGGCCGCGAGAGGAGAGCTCTGGCACTCCTAGACTCAGCGTTGGCAATCCAGCCATCACTGACAAAGCTTCCACCCCACAAACGTGGGGAAATCGATTCGCTACCCACACAGACTATGCCCAAGAAGGACAAGCTGTCGGCGGGACCCCGTAAGCTGCTTGAATACTACATGCGGCCTACTCAGCAACATGGCGCGGGGCAGCAGCACGAGACTGCAGAGAAACCGCCGGATCACCCTCCCACAACAGCAGGACGCAGTGAGGCAGAGATGGATGACACCCCAGCCCCAGAGCGGGATCAGAACACTTCTAATGGGGACAGGGGTAAGTGCCTAGCAGACTTTCCACTGCATTCACCAGATAAACAACCCCCAAACAAAAAACAATATGGCGCTGGGACTGGGAAATGTTTCAATTCCTCCACTAGCAGCCTTCCCCTCCTCTGATACCCTAGCTTCCGAACAAGCCATTAAAGCCATGCTGCTTTCACTGCAAGCAGATCTCCACAGAGAGCTTAAAACCTCCATAACTCAGCTACAGGAGGAGGTAACCTCTCTTGAGGACCGCACAGCTCATATAGAACAGCATCTGGTGGAAGCCACTAAAGCTCACAACAAAGTAGTAGATACACAAGAAGACCAGGCGACCATTATACAGATGCTGTGACTGAAAGTCGCAGACTTGGAGGACCGGTCGCGCAGACAAAACATCAAAATAAGAGGGGTTTCGGAATCCTTAGCAGCAACCGAGATTATACCCTATCTACATCAGCTTTTCAGGAAACTGATCCCTTCCCTCACAACAAAAGATCTATTGATAGATCGGGCGCACAGAATACACAAATCGAAGCACCTACCAGACACATTCCCAAGAGACATACTGGCCAGGCTTCACTACTTTCATGTTAAAGAAAGCATCATGAAAGCAGCAAGGTCACTCCATCCTCTACCAGAGCCTTCCACCAAGATATCCCTCTACAATGATATCTCAGCTACCACTTCACATGCGCGCAAAGCCTTCTTCCAAATCACTGCGGTACTGACCCAACAAAAGCTCACCTATAAATGGGGATACCCCATTAAACTGATTGTGACCTACAATAACCAGCAGATACCGATCTTCACCCCCAAAGAGGGATTTAAGATGTTGCACAACTGGGGATTCATAACTCAAGACCCACCACCAACTCAAAATGCAGGCTCAAACCTAAAAATGAACAACCCCTGGGCCTCCAGATCTGTGACCTAAAAGGAACATGGCATAGGCTTACAAAGCCTCAAACCTGGAAAATAGCCTTACGGCTGGACTTTTAAATAATCCGTTAGTACAACATAGGAGTGTCCGGGCTCCGCTGGATACTATTTACACACCCCAAAGAAGACAGTGTGCCAAGCACACTCAACAAATCACTTCGCTTAAAAAACTCACTGTTCTCTAGTTAATACTTGTTAAACTCTACCTCTCATTGTTTGACAGTTTTATTTTTTTGAGAAGTAATTACTTTATTGTACGAATTATACGCCACACTTGTGTGACACTCCCGAGCCTCACACAAGTGCGACTAGACGATTACACTGATACTAGCTCATCTGGGATAGCTTTGTAACACCACCTGCCATATTAGAAGGAATAGTCCCAGACCCACAACAGACATCACATACACCAAACCTTAAAATTGATAAACTATGTCCCTCAATATTGTCTCCCGCAACGCTAAGGGCCTAAACAGCCCCTTCAAATGCTCGCTGCTCTGGCACGAAGCCCAACTTAAGAAAGCAGACGTGTTATGTGTCCAAGAGACACATTTCCCATTAAATAACACCCCCAATTGCTCACACAAATTGTTCCCACAAATCTTCCACGCACAAACAGACCACAAAAAGAGGGGAGTTTTGGAAGCAGTCAGATCTTCTATTGCCTTCACACTCACCCATCTTGAACAAGATCCAGAGGGCAGATACTTAATTCTGTCCGCCCTATTTAACAATCATCCTTTAGTGATTGCTAACATCTATGCCCCAAACACACTTCAAAAGCATTTCTACAAAAAGATACTCAAAAAACGCCAAAACTTCCCCAAAGATCAAATTATTATCTGCGGAGACTAGTTATTGACCCTCATATTGACTCCTCCAGTACCAAACGGAGAAGGAACACTATTCTCGCATCCATAACCTCACGTGAAGACCTATACGACCCCTGGATATGTCTGCATGGCTCCGAAAGGGACTATTCCTTCTACTCTTCCTCACAAAAATCATACTCAAGGATAGACCTGTTCCTGACCTCCAAGGCACTACTTCAAAAAATCACAAAAGCAACAACTGGCAGCATAACATGGTCCGACCATGCCCCTGTCTCAATAACAATATTACTCAATACCCACATCCCCAAAAAGCACACCATGGCGATTGAATCCCTCTCTCATAAGCGCCTTGGAGAATCAGGAACAGGTGAGATCCGAAATAAATGCCTTCTTTGACGCAAACGCAGGATCAGTCGATAACCCGGCAACTTTATGGAACGCCCACAAGGCAACTCTGAGAGGGACATTCATAAAAATAGCTGCCCAGGAGAAAAGGAAAAGAAATTTGACCCTAGAAAACCTCCTCAGATGCATAAAAAATTTAGAGCAAACTAATAAACAAAACCCATCCCAAACCATTGCTAGTAAATTGATTGACTTACGCAACGAGCTTAGCACCCACCTCCAATGGGGACACGACTTTTACATTAGGCGATTACGCCTATCATGGTATTCCCAAGGAAACAAACCAGGCAACAAAACAAAAAGAGAGTAGCACAAAACAAGATCGCTTTTCTGGTAGACAAGCAAGGGCACAAAGTATATAACCCCAAGGACATAGCCGACTGCTTTGGCTCCTTCTACTCAAAATTATATAACCTAGCATTAGACCCACAAGAACCCACTCCCTCTGCCCATCTAATAGATAAATTTCTAATGCCACTACAACTCCCCGCAATTATCCCAGATCAATTAGAGACCCTGACTGAACCCTTCACACAGGATGAGCTCCTCAGAGCTATCAGAAATCTACCCTTGCATAAAGCCCCAGGTCCAGACGGATATACCAATGAGTACTATAAAACATTCTCCCATATACTATCCCCACATCTGTGCGCAACCCTAAATAAATTCCTTGATGCAGGAGAGATCCCAACAGAATCACTCGAAGCAACTATAATTACAATACACAAACCCGGTAAATCACCACAAGACCCAGCAAACTACAGACCCATTTCACTCTTAAACACGGACCTCAAAATATACACTAAACTACTTGCCACACGGCTAGCCAAAATTATCCCTAACCTGATACATCCAGATCAGGTGGGCTTTATACCTCATAGACAAGCCTCGGACGCTACCCGGCGATTTATAGACATTATCAGCTGGGCGGAGCACCATCGCACGCCTTCTCTGCTTATATCCTTGGATGCAGAGAAGGCGTTCGATAGGGTCAGCTGGCTCTATATGTCCATGGACCTTCAAAAATTCTGGATCCAGGGCTCCTTCTTAAACGCCATCCTGGGATTATACTCTACCCCTAGGGCTAGAGTACTCGCATCTGGAATGCTTTCTTCCCCCTTCCCTATCACCAATGGAACAAGGCAAGGGTGCCCCCTTTCCCCCCTTATATTCGCTCTAGTAATGGAACCGCTAGCCCAAGCCATAAGAACCCATTCATCAATACGTGGCTTGGAAATAGGGGAGGACCAACATAAAATAGGTCTATATGCAGATGACATAATTATTTGCATAACAGATCCCACCACTTCCCTTCCCCCTCTATGCGATCTATTACAATTATTTGGGCTAATCTCACTATATAAACTAAACCAATCAAAATCTTCCATGTTAGGGATAGCCTTAACACCCTCGCTTAAATCTGCCATTGCAAGCACATCTCCTTTCTCCTGGGCTCCTAATTCTTCATTGCCATATCTGGGCATTCAGCTTGTAACACCAATTGACATGATCCTGCGTACCAACCTAACCCTCCTACAACAAAAGCTGCAAGATATCTCTAAGAGTATGATCAACTCTTCTGCATCGAGGGTGGGCAGGATAGCTCTTTCTAAAATGTTCCTTCTTCCCCACGTGCTATACCTATTCAGAACTCTACCTCTGACCATTCTACAAACAGACATTTCAAAATTACAAACCCTAATTAACAAATTTGTCCGGTCAGCTCGTAAGCCCAGG
Organism: Glandirana rugosa; assembly: GCA_018402905.1. NCBI lineage: Eukaryota > Metazoa > Chordata > Amphibia > Anura > Ranidae > Glandirana > Glandirana rugosa. Next base: position 76,401 of record BLSH010093678.1, read on the forward strand.
CTTAAAGCAACAACCCTAAGTACTCCAGGGGATCACCTTGGCCCAGGGGTACCAGACCTGAGAACTTACTATAGGGCTATAATAATGGCCCAATCCAAGACCCTATGGAATCAGTCGGAACCTCAGAGATGGGCAGACATCGAGAAAGTGGCCCTCACCCACAAACCACAGCAAAGCCTGTTAGCAATATGGCTTGGATATCAACCACCCCGCTTTTTCCTACCCACTCTCAATGTGACAACAGCCACATGGAAATATATCAAGCAACTTACGCCGGCTATCCACCCAACAGTAATTTCTAATGCCCCATTGTCAACTCTCTCTCTGATAACACCAGAACTACCAATCCAGAGATGGGAATCCCTGGGATAAGAACACTGGGGGACTTATTCGAACAGCACCAACTAACATCCTTCCAAACCCTCAAAGATCTATACGACATCCCCAACAAGGACTTCTTTGCTTATCTCAGGATCAGACATGTCTTACAACCTATCACTATTATGGATAACCCCACAACCAAAGACATAGTAACTTTCCTAAACTCAACCAACAAGACAAGCAAAGGAATCTCTCTCCTATACAAGGTATTGAAGAATGCTACTCTACCGGAAAAACCACCACCTATAATATTCTGGGAAGAAACCCTGGAACAGACCTTTTCTGCTACCGCTTGGAGACAAATACTAACTGCTCCCTTGAAATTCTCCAGGAATGTCTCCCATTGGGAGACAATTCTAAAAATACTACACCGTTGGCACTACACGCCAGTGAGACTGGCCCACATTTATCCCTCCCAATCAAAACTCTGTTGGAGACAATGTAACAAAGAAGGTCATACCTATCATATCTTCTGGGAATGTCCCCACATAGGCCTGTTCTGGGAAGACATAGCTAAACTCATTAGAGACATTACTGGGAAATACTCCGACTTAACTCCACAAACAGCTCTCCTCGGGCTCGGCCTAGCGAACTGGCACCCAAAATTCCACCCTATAGTCACCCAGGTACTTGCAGCTGCCTGTATCTCCATAACTAGAGCATGGAAACAGACATTTCCACCAACAATACAAAAAGTCGTCACAATATTGAATGATCAATCACTTATGGAATTCTTATACGCAAAAGCACATATGCTACTAGAAAAATTCCACACACACTGGCAATACTGGCTGTCAGATCCCAGAGCTATCAAACTCACCTAAACAAATAATAGTTTAAAACACAATTGATTTTTAGAGGGACCCTAGGGTACCCCTTAAAACTAACCTCCTGAACGACCCCGAGGAGAGCCAAGAGGAGCCTAGGCACGTATCTAGGGTATACAGACCCAAATTGATCTATGCATTATGTTAACACCGATCGTGTATTGAAAATCTCTTAAAACCTATCCTCTATCCTACCTTCCCCACTCTATTCATTCTTTCATATCTTAATCCCCTCCTCACCTCCCCCTCCTCCCCCCCTACTACTATCATCAAATGTTGGAAAATTTAACTCAACCAGATTGCTTTGCGGGGTCTGCGGACCTCTTCCTAGACACAGTTTAGATCCTCTTAGGGGTGTCTCTGGGAGGGGACCACAGATCCTGTGGTTAAGGTATTCTATTCCTAAAATGTCTAAGTGTAATCATTTCTTAAATAGCAACATGTAACAAAGAACTATCGCAATAACCTTTCGTCTACTATAACGATTTGAAATTTTACATTGTATACTTGCTGCACAATTGTATGTTTATTCCAAAATGTCTTGTTTTTCAATAAAAACATTAAACCAAAAAAAAAAATATATACTGGAGGAACATTTGCATTCATGAGCCAGGAAGCTGCGCATGGGATGTACTTGGACTTTCCAACATGACAATGATTCAAAACACAAGGCCAAGTCGACCTGTCATTGGCTACAGCAGAATAAAGTGAAGGATCTGGAGTGGCCATCCCAGTCTCCAGACCTCAATATCACTGAGCCACTCTGGAGAGATCTCAAATGTGCAATTCATGCAAGGCAGCCCAAGAGTTTCCAGGAACTGGAGGCTTTTTGCCTAAAGGAATGGGCAGTTTTACCCTCTGAGAAGATAAAGAGCCTCATCCACAAATGCCATAAAAGACTTCAAGCTGTCATTGTTGTTAAAGGGGGCAATACATGGTATTGAGAACTGGGGTATGTAAACCTTTCATCAGGGTCAATTAGGTAGTTTCTGTTGTCATTATGATTTAAAAAGAGTTGATTGATAATAAATGGCTTCAGTCAAACACTTAACCATGAGTGAAAGAAATGTTTTTGTGTTCTCATTCATATTGTCTGAAAAATGGCCAAGAAATCATAAGTTCTGACAGGGTATGTAAATTTATGAGCACAACTATACATACATGGTTCAAGTTCTGGATTTTTGCAGTCCAGGTTACATGACATCTGGTTTACCTAGGGTTCACCTCAGTTTTTTAATATTTTACTGTATATTACACCAGGTGGTATGTTGGAAAATGGTTATGATTCTCATTAAAGGTTAACGTGGTATTAAACTCCAAACAAAAATGTAATATAATGCAGCTTTCAAATCCTTAAATATGGTTGTCATAATCTGGAGTCAGGCTTGGAGGCCAGTAGCAGCAGTGAGGCAGCCACTGACCAGCTGGATAAGTACAGAACCAAGTCACTCTGGCAGATGACACAAGCTCTCCTGAGGTGCAGTGTCTAAGTACTAACAGGTATTCACCAAAGCTCCTGATGGGGTGTTTTGCTGCTTGTTGGTACCAGGTCACAGTCCTTCAGGGTTGTCCCACCAGGAGGTGAGCAAGCCAGGGTTCAGTAGCAGATATAGCAGGTAGGGATAAACAAAAGCATTGTCAGTAAGCAAGCCAAAGTTTGGTAATGAGTGGTTGCAGGTTGGGTTCAAGCATAAGCATAGTCAAGGAACAAGCCAAGGGTTGATAACGAGTGGTAGCAAAGACACGGATGGCAGCAGGAGTGACAAGAGCAAGATATTAGTTGAAGAGAGAGCAATAATCTGGCAAACAGGAAGTGCAAAGTCATGGCTTGAATGGGAAGTTCATGGGAGATGCAAGAATTTTAAAGTTCAACAGAAATAAGGCACAAGGCAGGATTGTCCCCGGTTCAGATACAGGTCCTGACAGTGGTAGCTGCATTATTTATCCTTTTAAATTATTAAAAGCTGACCACTGTAAGTACTCATGTCAGTAGTATATGGTTTGTCCCAACCCTCTAAAGCCTTGTACACACGGTTCGACAGTCGTACGACTGAACGGACCAAATCGTAGGTTGGATCATGTAAATAGCGTACTGACATGCACTAAACGATCGTACGACCAAGCCGAACGTAGTGACGTGTTATGAATGTATAAAGAGAAAGTTCAGGAGCATGTAATTAGCGTCCGGGCGTTCCTGACTTCTGAGCATGCGTGATTTGAACAATACAACTTGTTGGACCTACTTCTCTGTACACACGATACAACGGTCGTACGACCACTTGTTGGTACTACAAAAGATTTCTAGTCTGCTCATACAACTTCTGTTGTATGACTGTCGTATGTAGGCTGTTCTAATCGCACGTACCATTGGTCGGAGGATCATACAACAAGCAGTCGTACGACCCTTTGCATATCACTGTCGAACCGTGTGTACGAGGCTTAACTTATAACTGCCACTCACACATAATTGAGGTCCTCCATCCCCCTTTATTGATTTTGTAGCCCTTCACTATCCTCTTCCTAATTCAATGTCTTTCCTGAGGATTGATGACCAAAGCTGAACTGCATATTCAAAATGAGGTGAACCCGTATTTTGTAATGGAGTATAATATTTGATTTTTTTCTGAAATGTATGTCCTTTTTAATGTGTGAAAGGCATGTTAGGTGTGGCTTGGCATTGCATGCTATTGCTCAGTCTGTGATAGACAAACACCCCCCCATCTTTTTCCATCATTAATTCCTCCAGAGAAGTGCCTTCTGATGTGTAATTTGCATGTATTTTGACCTCCGTGTGCATAACTTTACATTTCTGAATATGAAATATCATCTGACATGTTATCCTATCATGATGCTACATCCTGTGTTGAAGTTACTACCCTACATAATTTGGCTTCAAACACTGAGATTGGTCTTTTGATCCCAACCTCTATATCATTCATCATTAAATTGAACAGCTGGGTCACATTTCCTATCTATATACATGCAATTTTATCAACTCAACAGACCTTAGTTTATAGATTATATGAGGTACAGTATCGACTGTTTTAGCAAAATCTGCATAAATTACTTTCACTGGACTTTCACCATCCAACTTCTCAGTGTAGTAGGCAGAAATGTTTACCACTTTTTAAAGAATTTTTCAGTGCGTTTCAGATTGTGTTTGGTATCCAGCTTGTCAAATAGCATTAGCTGTGATAGTAAAATATTTAGCTTGGCCTCTGTAGAAGCTTGAGTAATCATTCTGACTGTGTTTTTTAGGGATAATGAAGGCCCAATAGGTTCCATGAATTCATTTAAAGTGGTTGTAAACCCAGTGAAGTGACTATTCTCAGGAGATAAACCAAGATCAAGCAAATCCTCCTACATAAGTCATACCTATTTATCTGCAGTCTTCTTTTCTCTACATTCATTCAAAGTACAGATTTTTTTAAAGCTTGTCTGAGCTGTCAGGAAAAGCTGAAATTGCACTCTGCAGAGCTCAGTGAGGAGAGGTCTGAGATATGATTGGAGAGAAGGGACACTCCCTTCTTGACATGGTGGCACATACTGACAAACTTTGCGACATGGAAGATCGCCAAAGACGTAACAATGTGCGTTTTGTGGGCTTTCCTGAGGGGGTGGAGGGGAAACAGCCTGAAGATTTCTTGGAAATGTGGCTGGCTGAAAATATGGAGAAAAACACCTTTTCGCGTCTCTTTGCACATAGAATCCCTGCTAAACCTCCCACCCAGGGTCCCTGCCAAGACCCCTAATAGCACGCATACTCCACTTCAGGGATAGGGAAAATATCCTGAAAGCAGCCAGAAATATGGGGGAACTGCAATGTAATGGGAATCTAATCTCTATACATCCGGATTTTTCAGCAGCAATGCAAAACAACGTGCAAGTTTTGCTCATGTTAAAAAGAGACTCAGGGATCTGCAACTGGTATACAGCATGTTATATCCTGCGAAACTACGCATTGTGGATAAGGGTAAAACTTATTTCTTTAATAATCCTAAAGATGCTTCCTGCTGGCTGGATGCTAGAGGGCGCCCTGACCCACAGAATAAATGATAACTGAACCTTACTGTTTGGATATGTCCCATAGATGGGGCTGTGAACTCCTGCTTATGATGGTTCACTCTTTTCTGAGCTAAAATATGGGTCTGAAGAACTTAATATAAGATTATAACATATGAGGCTGTATCACTTATTATCTGGGCCATTTGAACATTCAGAGCTCTAGTAGCCTGACAGCACGCCATTCCCTGCGTACTGGAGATCCTGCAATGACCCACTGTGTGAACTGTGCATTGTGATATTGAGGCACATGGGGAAAGCTACGGGACATTTGTACCTACTTCTACAGTCCTAAGCTGACCTACTCTGCAATAAGTACTGGTTAACAGTTTTTTCTTTCTCTTCAAACTGTTCACACAAATTTTATTCAAGGCTGTTAAGCCTCCTCTGTCTACAATTTAAGAGACGGAGGAGGACTGTTTTTTTGACTTGGTTCTTTTTTTTCCTTTGTGCTCTATTATGCCTTAAATAACATTTGCTCCCCTGAGGGCATATTGATGTTTAGTTATGGGTGATAAGCAGGCAACATGTTGGGGTTGTTTGCAGGGTGGGTGGGGTTGGGAAATTGTTACTGTATGTACCCTTTTTGGAAGCTAGGTATATCAATATGGTGGCCTGATCCTTGGTTCTGTATGATTCTGCTGCAAAGTGATCATAAGTTACTATCAATGCGGAGTGGCGGTGCGGAGGGTGGTGCCTGGGGGGCTTGGAATATGCTATTCAGTTACTGATGGCACATAACATTAGCTTAATGTCCTGGAATGTCCGGGGCCTAAATTAAAAAATTAAGCGCTCTTTGGTGTTTAATTACATAAAGAAATATAAACCGAATATCATCTTTTTGCAGGAGACCCATCTACATGGCTCCAGGGTTCAGGCCCTGAAACGGGCAAATATGTTACATGTCCTACATGCGGAGTATTCATCGTACTCTAGGGGGGTGGCAATACTGGTGACTAAGAGTGCGGGCTCCCCCGTCATGAGTATAAAAACGGACCCCAAGGGGCGATATGTGGTCTTGGTATGCTCGATTTTAAATGTTTGTCTGACCTTGGTAGGTGTGTATGTCCCTCTCCCGTTCTCTCTATTAGTATTGGAGGAGATAATGGTGGTAGTTGGGGAAGTGGCGAAGGGACCTGTGCTCCTGCTGGGAGACTTTAATGCGGTGTCTGATGCCCAATTGGACAGACAAGGGGGAACAACTGGAGAGGTCCCATCCTTTGTCACGTGGATGGAGAGTTTCTCTCTTATTGATGTATGGCGATATCATAACCCTGGACGTAGGGAATTTTCCTGTCACTCTGAATCACATAGGACCCTCTCTAGGATAGATTTAGTGTTATCCACTATGGATGGCCTCCAGCTAATTTCTACAGTTAAATACCTTCCTAGGGCCATATCTGATCACTCTCCATTAGTGGTCACCCTTAACCTAAATGTAAATTTGGGACAGAAATATTGGAGAATGAATGCCCAGTGGCTGCATGAGGGCTATGTAAACATCTAGTGACAGTTGGCCATAACTAATTATTGGAAAGAAAATGGGGCCCAGACATCTATATCTAACTAATTGGAAGCCTTTAAGGCAACCCTGAGAGGGGTGTTTGGTAAGGAAGTAAGAGTTTTCTAGGGCTCTTGGGGCAGAGATTACACAGGCTGAAACTGGAATGGTTGCTGCGTGTTTATATCCGGGACCCCTCGTCAAATAATTACAGATTGTGGCGGGATCAATTGAGGGAATATAATTTTCTTTTGGCAGCACAAGCCAGCAAAAACCAACTTAGACAGTATGGGCGTATGTTCGAGCAGGCTGATAAGGCAGTGTCGGTTATGAGACTTTGGGGACAAATGGGAGAGATAATACAGGACCCCCGGGAGACTCTTCAGTAATTTGTGGCATTCTATGATTCACTGTACGAATCTCAGATAGAAACCTCTGGGGAGGGAATTGTTGAATACCTGGATGGTATCACTTTGCCTACTTTGTCCCATGAAAATAGGAATATGCTGGAAGGGGACATAACACAAGAGGAAATTGAAAAGGCTATATCCAGCTTCAAACCTCACAAGGCTCCCTGGCTAGATGGTAATCCTACTGCGTGATATCAATTACACAGGGAGGCTTTGGCACCCCATTTACTTAGGGTATTCACAGCGGATAGGAGAGAGGGTATACTCCCCAAATCCATGAGGGAGGCTTTGATTGTGGTCCTCCCCAAGCCCGAGAAGGACCCATTAGAGTGTGAATCATATCGCCCTATTTTCTGCATTAATGCAGATGTAAAAATACTGGCCAAGGTACTTTCCCACAGACTACAAGCAGTGATCACCACCTTAGTTAATCCTGATCAGACGGGGTTCATACCTGGAAGATGCACCCAAATAAATCTTCGGAGACTCCTTGTTAATTTGCAGGTGGAACATGACAATGACGCTAGCAGAGTGATAGCATCTCTAGATACCAAAAAAGCTTTTGACACGGTAGAATGGGAGTACCTTTTCAGTCTACTGGATAAGCTGGGATTTGGGCCTAAATATGTCTCGTGGGTGCGCCTCTTATATAACAATCCGGAATATCTGTTGTTGCGTCATGCAATACGGGCGCAGCTGGGGGGCTTAACGCGGGAGTTTTCAGAATTACCGCTGGAGAAACTATTCTCCCAGCCAGATATTACTAAAGTTGTTATGACTCTTTACTCCCGCTTTCAGTCCGCTGGCTGTAGCCCTTTTCAAACAGCTCGGAGGAGGTGGGAGGTACTGATCCCGGACTTGTCTGAGGAGATCTGGGATGAGGCCTCAGAGACATGCTTTCAGGATCTTATTGGTATGAACGATAGGTATACCCAATTTAAGTTTATACACCAACCACACTATACTGCGGCTAGATTGGCGCGTATGGGTTTTGCTGCTGCTGTCTCCTGTCCCAGATGTGGTATAATGTATGCTCACTGTCTGCAAATGTTCTGGTCCTGTCCTGTTTTGACCCTATACTGGACTGCTATTTTTTCTTTTTTTGAACACACCCGGATATACCCATTCCACAAACGCCGGAGGTTAGATTACTTGGGGTATTAAATGAACTGGTAGATCGGACTCATGCTAGAATCTTAGTGCGTGTATTGTTATTTTTTGCCAGGAAACTGGTATTATTGAAATGGAAAGATGCCTTAGCTCCTGATGTGCAATTGTTCTACCGAATGGTAAATAAAGCCCTACCCATCTATAAGCTTATTTACACGGGCAGAGTGTGTCCACAAAAGTTCTACAAGATTTGACAACCTTGGCTTGACATCAGGGACTCCTTATGGAAGGACACCCCGTTGTCCCAGCAGTAGTAGGCTGTAATCAGGAGGGCAACACTTGGGTAATTGTGCATTGGGGTTTGTTGGCGGCTCCCGGGGGAGCTCTTCTACAACGGTGAGGTGGTGCGGAGGTGGGAGAAGGGTGAGGGCCTGAAGGATGGAAGGTGTGTGTCTGAGCTTGAGTTGATGGGTCGTTGATTGCTTCATGTTCTTGTAAATTATCCTACGGCCTCCTGCATTGATCTGGCTGGATCTGCGGGACTGGCGATGGTTAACTACCTCTCAATGCCCTCCCTAAGGGGTCAGGGGTAACTCTTATGGAAGCAACATTGTTGGCCGTGTTTGGCCCACGGTTCGGTTATAATATTATATCTCCATATACTGTACCATTTACAGTTGTTGTAACCTTAACTTGTCAAATTCAATAAACATATACTTAAAAAAAAAATAATAATAAAAAAAAATATATAACAATCCGGAGGCGAGGGTCAGAGTGAACGGGATGGTGTCTGAATCTTTTATGATACATAGAGGTACTAGGCAGGGCTGCCCCCTCTCTCCACTCCTGTTCGCCCTGGCAATTGAGCCATTGGTGGCCAAGATTAGAGAGACGGACAGATTGAGGGGTCTGCGGATAGGAGAGTTAGAAGAACGTGTATCATTATATGCAGATGCTATGCTTCTATATTTAAATGACCCTGATGCCTCTCTGTCCACTGCCTTCTCGTTGATACAGGAGTTTGGGAATTTCTCGGGTTTCCGCGTAAATTGGGAAAAATCGACTCTGTTCCTGGTAGACCCACAGCCCAGTATGGTATTGCCAGCGCAGGCTTGACTGTCTCTACGAGATTCAAGTAGTTAGGCATTGTGGTACAGGCTCCGCTGCAATCATTTCTGGAACATAACCTCTGGCCAGTCATTAAACAATTTAAAGATAGGATACAGGGGTGGAGGGATCACCCCCTCACACTTCCGGGGAGAGTAAATCTTTTTAAAATGATATTTTTACCCAAATTCCTATATGTCTTATCTAATGCACCAATATATATCCCCCAAAAAATCTTTTGAGCATATTAACTCACTACTGAACTCTTTTCTGTGGGGATCGGGGCCCACTAGGGTGTCGTTGGCTGTTTTGCAACTGCCGGTGGGGAAGGGTGGTCTGGGATTACCGGACCTCCGCATGTACTACTGTGCATCTCAGTTGGTATTTGCGCATTGGCGAATGTTTCCACAGCTTCCTAATGCCGCAATGATGGTGGAGGCGGCAGCAGCCTCCTCTTTTGAGGCTCTGTTGAACTCCTTTTACAGGGGTGAGGTACCCACTAAGGGAGGCAAGGTTATGCTTACAACTGCTGAAAAAATACTCACTATCTGCTGGAAACGTATTTGAGATCAACTTACACAGTTATCCCCTAATACCCCATTGTGGTTTAACCCACGTCTAGCTGAATTGTATTTCCTTGAGGATGGACATAGATGGGCTACCTACGGCCTCAAATACCTGCACCAACTCCTGGATGGGGGGAGGCTCAAGACCTTCCAACAATTAAGGAGGGAATTGGGGGTCCCAGAATCCTGGAGGTTTCACTATTCCGGGCTGCAGCATGCAATACATACTCAGTTCGGAAGGGAACACATTTTGCTGAGCAACACTAAATTGGAGAAATTATTACTGGATCCTGAACATACCAAACTAATTTCCAATTATTATGGTGTCCTGACGAGGCTGGAGAGCAGTTATACAAAAAAACTAGAGATAGGTGGCAAAATATTATACCTGAGTTATCGGAGGAGCACTGGGAGGAGGTACTCTCAACCTATACCTGTACGGTTATATCTGCTAGGGACAAGATGATCCAGTTACGTTACCTACTACACTCTGGTAAGGTTGTACCGGATGGGTAAGAGAGATAATTAAATTTGTCATAAATGTCAAGTATCGGAGGGGACCTTTATACACATGGTCTGGGAATGTGATAGGGTACGACCACTTTGGTCGCAGGTCACACAGTTTATTGCAGATACCTTGGACCTCCCGAATATATGTAGCCCATTGCAGGGATTGTTGGGGATATTTGAAGATGACCAGATGGACATGAATACCAAGACCTTGCTGAGGTTGTTGTTCTTTTATGTACGTAAGCCATGTAATGGATCAGAAGGGATTATATCACGCTTTCAGCCTGGAAAAGTCTGATAAATACAAATATTACGCAATATAAGATGGCATATGAAGCACGGGGATGCCCTAAAAAATTAAATGAAATATGGAGCCCTTGGGTGATCTCTAGGGACACGATAGCAGACAATCCTTAAATCTAAAGGACAGACACAATAAATAGATATGCTAGGGGTTCAAGTCTTTAGGTGATATTATGGGACATGGGCCATATTACGGTTTGTATAATGGGCTGCTGGCATGGTCTCCCTGCGTGGGTTACACGGACACCGCCGGTCTTTTATATTTTTGGCGGAGCCGAGTATTGAGCGCCTCATGCTTCCTATGCAAATCTATATATAGGTCTTCCAAGGGTACTGTTATGTTAAGTATTTTCAGTTTTTATTTTTTTTCTTCAGCTTTATAGTTGTGGTATATATCATAACATAAAAAGTGTTGTACATGTGAGGAAAGTAAAAACAAAAAGCATTACGGAATATGTCAAGAATTTAATTGAATTGATTTATTTATTGGACAAGTATAGAGTATCTGATGTATGCATATATGTCATGTATTTTTTGTATGTACTTGCCAACGTATGTGGGACAATAAAAAATCTTTATAAAAAAAAAAAATGTATTACAAGAAACTAGTAAATTACATTTCATTTTTATCCTATTCATAGTTATATCACTTCAAGGCAGACTGTGATCATTGTTTTCAATGATTTAAATAAGACCCGTGTAGCAGAAGTGCTCAAAAAAGGCAAGCTGTGGGTAAAAGACTAGTTAATAAAACTGCCTCCCTGCAGATGATCTTTTTCCCATTTCACCTTGCCTTGAGCTGAACTGTGTGCTTGCGTGTAGAAGACCATCTTGGTAGGGGTGTATGTCTTTGCTTCTGGGTTTCAATAGTTTTTAATTCCACAAAAGCTTTATTGAGGCATAATGGAAACAGTACAGTAAATGAGCTCAAACCAAACGGTAATGGTATGGTAACAGCTGTAGTCATGTGAACAATATAGAAGAGGAAAAAACAAGCAACAGTACAATCAAAAGAATGTGAGACTGATTGATTACTAATAAGGTGAACCAATTAAGTGAGAGTAATTTGAGACAAAGTTCAGTTATCTGGAATGTCAAAGGGTATCTAGGAGTGATAAACAGCAAAAGTATGACAATTAGAAGGTACACTCTGAGTAGTAAGTCCAAGGAGGGGATTGCTCGACTCTGATTACATTAATGCATTGATTTGTGGTACCGTTTTCCACCATGACTTGAATAAGATGGGGGTAACTTAGGAAGGGAAGCGGGAGGAAGACAGGGAGAGGGATAGACCAGCTGTGTTTATTAATCGCGGGCGATAATTTATGTAGGGATTTTGCTAAGAGGCAGCCAATAGCTCTTTATATTGATCAGAATTTTTGTATTCTATCCAGCAAATCCAGGTTTTGTGGAATGCGGAGATATTCTCTGAGGCGATAGCTATTAGTTCTTCCATGTCCTGAGTTTTGTTTAGTCTGGTGGCCCATTCTATAAGTGTAGGTGCTCTTTTTTGTTTTCAGAGGACAGGGATACATAAACGGGCGGAATTGATCATGTGCATTGCTAAGGATTTTCTGTACGAACATTTCATGCCTTTGGAGAAGTGAAGAAGGTATTGCTGTGCTGTGCATTCTAATGGTTGTGTGGTAACTTTGCAGACAATTACATGGACAGCAGACCAATACGGGGCTATACGGGGACACTCCCACCATATGTGAGACATCGTGCCCATGTGTGAACCACATCTCCAGCAGGTGTCCGGGATATTAGGAGATATTTTGTGGAGGATATGTGGCGTTCTGTACCAATGAGTGAGTACCTTGTAGTTGTGTTCTTGTGAGGAAACGTTGATAGTGCCCTTTAATGCAGTTAAACAGACTGATTCCCATTGGGTGGGCGATAAATCCTGATCACCCGGGAAAGCCCAGGCCCTGGTAATAGGGCCTAAGGCGTCCAGGCCAACCGAGGATAAGAGAGAATAAATAGTTGCAATAAGGTGCCTTTGGGGGGGGCCAAGACAAAGCTTTTCAAATTCTGTTACGGGCCTGCAGAAGGCAGCCCTGATCGTGGGATCATTGAGATAATGTCTGATTTGAAGATATGCCCATAGGGGTATCTGAGGTAATTTGTAAGTCTCTGAAAGGTTCTTACTGGAACGAAAGGAGACATTACAAAAAAAGTGAGTTGCCCTTAGGTTGAGTATTGTGTGGGGGAGGGAGCAGCTACTCTCTTGACCAGGGGGGAAGTAGGGATTGTCTTTAATGGGGGTGAGAGGGCTTGGCCAGGAAGATATCCTAGGATTCTTGGAAACCTCCTGGAGGGAGGATATCAGGGGGGAAATTAGAATATGGTCTTTGGCCTTCAAAAATCTCCTCCCACCGTTTGTCCAAGTGAGGTTACGAAGAGGAGAGTCAATAATGCGGTCTTCAAGGTCTACCCAGTCTTTATGGAATGAGTGAATATGGTGATCCACCAATCTAGTGAGGAGGGCAGCTTGGTGGTATTTTTTAAAATCGGGTAGACCGATGCCGCCCTTGGACTTGGGAGCTGTAAGTCTGGATAGACTGATCCTGGGCGGTGATTTTTTCCAGATAAAAGCATTCAGTTTGGAGCGTAAGGAGAGAAAGAAGGAACCTGGGAGGGCAATCGGAATGGCCTGTGCCAGGTAGAGAAATCTGGGTAGGGTAGTCATTTTAATTGCGGCCACTTTACCAAACCAAGAGATAGTAAGCCCTGACCAGACGTCTAAGTCCTTGGTGCATCTCTGGAGGAATGGGTGGTAGTTTAGGTCGTACAAATCTCCGAGTTTGGCTGGAAGTTTGATCCCCAGATAGGGAATCTCTATGGTACGCCATTCAAATGGAAAGGAGGTCTCACAAGAGTGTGATAAAGGGGATGACAGGGTCACGTTTAGAGCATGGGATTTTTTGAAGTTTATTTTAAAGTTGGAAAGTTCGCCAAATTTATTGAATTCTTTTAGCAAATTGGGGATAGAGATCAGGGGTTTGGTGAGGAACAGCAATATATCGTCTGCGAAGGCGGCAAGTTTGTAACTTTTATTCGCCACAGGGATTCCTGTGATGTCGGGGTTCATGTTAATATTTCTCAGCAGGGGATCAAGAGTGAGAATAAATATGAGAAGGGAAAGGGGGCAGCCCTGTCTGGTCCCATTTCTGACCGAGAAGGCGTCCGACAGGCAACCGTTAACCCTGACCCTGGCACTGGGATTTGAGTATAGGCTAAGAATGCTATTGAGCATGAATTTTCCCAGGCCAATGTTGTTTAACGTATGTGCCATGAAGTCCCAGGCCACCCTATCGAATGCCTTCTCTGCGTCAGTGGACAGGAAGAAGCCTTCTGTGTGGGTTGCGTTAAGCCAGTGATTGAGATTTAGAGCCTTGATAATATTGTCACGGGCTTCTCTTCCCGGGACAAAGCTCGCCTGTTCAACGGAAACAAGAGAGGGTAATAGGGGTTGCAATCTGCTGGCAAGGATCTTTGCAAAGATTTTGATATCTGAATTTAGCAAAGAAATGGGACGATAATTTTCGGGTATGGAGGGGTCTTTTCCTTGTTTTGGTATCACTGTAATGTGGGCCTCCAAGAGGTCTTTTGGTGGGACGGAGGTATTGGCCAGGGAATTAAAAGCTTTGCTAAAATGGGGAGCTAAGATGTCGGAGAATGTCCTGTAGTATATGTTAGGAAGTCCGTCTGGGCCTGGGCATTTACCTGGTTTCAAGGACTTGATAGTGTGTAGGTATTCCTGGGGGGTAATGGGGCTTTCCAGAGCAGCAATATCATCTTCGGAAAGTTTGGGGATGTTCGCCTCTGTGAGATAGCTCCTAATAAATTGGGTGCGGGGGGAGTCAGAGTCGGTCTGACGACTATCGGAGGGCAGATTGTAGAGTCTGGTATAAAACTCCGCAAAGGAATTAGCAATTTGCCTATTGTCTAAGGTTTTCCGCCCCAAACGATCCTGCAAGAAGGGAACATTAGCCTTGGTTTTCCTGCCCTGTAGTAATCTGGCCAGTAACTTGCCATTTTTATTGGCATGTTCATAGAATAACTTGGAAGCCAACATGTATTTTTTCCTTGTTTGGACCTCAAGTTCTTCTAGTAGGGCTTTCCTTGTCTGTGTGAGCTCTGCAAAAGTGGAGGAAGCGTGAGATTGTTTATGGGATGATTCTAATTTGCGAATTCGAGCTATGAGGTCGTTGATTTTGGCCTGCTTAATTTTTTTAATACGTGCAGAAAGTGCAATGCATTTGCCACGTATGGTGCACTTGTGGGCCAACCAAACAGTGAGCTCTGAGGTATCTTCAGGTGTATTTATGTCAAAATAAGTTTCTAGTTCTGATTGCAATTGGGTTTTAAGTGAGGGATCCGTCAGTAAAAAAATATTCAAACGCCATGTTTTTTCTCTGGTATTTTTCTGTGGGAGTCTTAATGTCAAGGTAATAGGGTTGTGGTCTGCCAAAATGGCGGGTTCAATAGATGCGGAGTGTAGGTGTTGAATGTCGTTTTGAGATAGAAATAAATAATCTAGGAGCGAGTATTTCTGGTGAGGGGGAGAGAAGAATGTGAAGTCCTTGACAGTAGGGTGGAGAGATCTCCAGGTGTCCAACAGGGACAAGGAACTGAGTTGCAGTTTGATTTGTTTGAGGGCACGATACGGAAGGGAGGAAGAGCCAGAGGAAGAGTCAAGGTTTGGCTGGAGGGGGACATTAAAGTCACCCCCCAGCAAAACCATTCCTTCATGGAAGGGGATTAGTTTGTCAAATGTGTCGCGAAAAAAGGCTACCTGGTGGCGGTTTGGAGCATATAAATTCACCAACGTGACAGGTCTGTCATAAAGTGTGCCCTTGACAAATAAGAATCTGCCATTAGGGTCAGCTAGTTGGTCTTTAAAGAGAAATGGAAGGTCTTTAGAAACTAAGGTGGCGACTCCTTTGGATTTGGAGGTGTTGGAAGAGGCGTGAAATATTACTGGGTAGTGGTTATCTGAACATTTAGGGATTGAAGGACCTTTGAAGTGTGTCTCTTGTACATAGGCTATTTGTGCACGGAGCCTGTGCAGTTCTCTAAGGGTTAGGGACCGTTTCTCGGGCCCTCTAACATTCACAGAGACCACTTTGAGGGTGTTAAAGTTGGGCATTGTGAGAGATAGGGAAACAGCTGGTCACGGGATGGGGGTATTGAAAGGTGGGGGAGGTGGGGAGGACCGGGACTGGGAGGGTAGCAGAGGGGGAAGGAGGGGGAAGGTAGTAGGTGTTTAAAGTAAGAAATGGAGGATGGGTGGGACGGTGGTTAAAAGAACCGTCTCACCAGAAACACCTCGGAAGGTACAGTCCGGGGTAACCGGGAAGGGATTGGTGGACCAACACGGGGGTGAGACGGCCACCAACAGGGGGAGATAATGAAACATTGTGGTAGTCGGCTAGGGGAATGCATTAAAAAGCACATTTGGTCATAATAAACCGTAACTCAAACCACCAAGTTGAACATATAACATTACGGTAAGAACCTCAACAGCTTTGCTATATGAGAGACATGGTAAAGCATCGCAAGAGAGAGACCTCCCGTCTCAGATGCGAGCTTTCGGAGGAGGGGAGGAAGGGGAGAGCCGACGGCCGAGCCTCAGAGACCGGATCATGGCCAGGCGGTCACGTCCTAGGCGTGACATGGACCAGCGAACACTTCCATGGAGCACCAGGTCCCGTCCCCCGGATAGGCCGGAGGCCGAGAGACTCAGGCTTAAATGCGGCCATGCTCTCCCCCCGTCTCCCAGGTCCAACCGTTTAACAGCAAATAAACATGATATACATGTGATCATAGAGGACCTGCAGAAATGGAGATAGAGATACAGATAAGTCAGTAACTCAGAGGGAAAGGGAGGGGATAAAGGAAGATGGAGGCATCAGTACTAGGAAAGGGGAGAAAAGAGAAGCAGACAGCAGACCAATATGGAGCAGACCAAAGCGAAATCATATACATTACCGGTGTGTTGAATGAAGAAGAAGAATGCATGGACAGTGAAACATAGCACAATTGCGATCCCTTTAGTTTCCCTTTGGCCTGTGTGTCACCATGGCTTTAACCATCCCCAGAAGCTGTGGCGTATCTATTTGTCTCCGGTCTGGCTTGAGTGATATAGCATGCACCCAGAAGGCTTGTTTGACCCCTGTCATAAGGGTCCTTTGGAGTCAGTAAGATGCAGTGTGTTACGGGTGATGTTGGTGGGTTTCCTACCTCTTCATTCTGAGCAATACAGAGTACTACTATCATTCTGCCATATTATTTATGGACTGATTACTGTATGGACTTTGTCTATTAGCGCTGCACCAACTTTATATGTTTTTTATTATTTTTGATGTTCAACAATATTGTACCGGCTGCTTCTCTCTTTTTCATATGTGGACTTAGCGCAACAGTTACCCTCTTTAATAAGATATATAAAATGTTTTATTGGTTTTTCAGGTACATCATACGTGTTCCATCTGGAGCACAAAGATTGAAAATGAACACCTGAAACATATGCATTACATGAAGCTTATGAGGAAAGAAAAACATTTCAAACAGGTATATAGTATTTGTTCCAAACTGGGGAGGAGGAAGAGCATGGCTCCAGGGGAAGGGGAAGGGGGGTGGGTAAAGGAGAGGGGGAGGGGAAGGTGATGGGAAGGGGAGGGAATGTACCAGTGTGAAAAAGACAATCAGAGGGGGAGGTCTGGCTTTTGTGATTAACTTGTTAGGTCATTGTACAGTACAGCAAGGGTGTGATAACCATATAGACTATTGGCAGAGAAATGTATCCATATTCAAGTTCTTTCTGGCCACCATCCTCTCCATTTTGCATTGTAGGTTGAGGTCAGCGAGTGTGGAGGTTAAGGACGGGGGTTCAGGGGTTTTACATTTTCTAGTAATTTTCACTTTGGCAGCCAGCAAGAGGTGCATTATCCCTACTCTTGATTTTAGAGGAAACTGTTCAATGTTTAAATGGAGGAGCCCCATTACTAGAGAGGGAGCCATGGGCATCAATGTAAGGGAGGAGATTAAGGAAAAGATTTGTCTCCAGAAGGAGCTGAGGGATCTGCAGTAACACAGGAGGAGAGCTATGGAGCCGACACTCCCACAGTCCCTCCAACAGGTATTGTTGGAGTTAGGATAGATTTTTGACAACTTGTAGGGTGCCAGATACCACCTGTGTACGTTTTTTAGGTAGGTTTTCCAATGGATGGAGCAGTGGGATGCTGCGTGGGTAGAGGCAAAAGCTTTTTGCCATTTTGTAGGGGCAGGAGTGATGTTCAATTCTGTTTCCCATTTTGAGAGGGTGTGGATTAGGGGGAGGGGGCGATGGTCACCTAGGGTTTTATATATGGTCGAAATCCCATGTTTTGGTTTTAGGTTGGGTGTAGAACTTGTGGAGCAGTTCAGGCAAGAGTACTGTATTAGGGAGTCTGGATTTTCATAAGTAATCAGCCACTCTTATTTGGTTGAATGTTTCTGAGGGTGGTAGATTGAATTGCAGTTGGAGGTCCTTGAAGGTTTTAGTGGAGTGTGAGAATTGTAAGTCAGATAAGATATTTATCCCATATGCTTGCCAGTGGTTAATTTTAAGATCTGGGATTTGGCTTTCTAGGATCTCGATAGGTATGGAGTGTTTGTGTAGAGGTTGGTTGTGGGGTTTGCTAGGTATGGACTTCTTTCTTGCTATTAGTGAGACCTTAACTGCTGGAGGAGAAGGTAGTGTTGTAAGAGGGGCGTTTGTAGCAGAGAGAGTCAGCAGGTTCGGCATCATATTGGGTCTGGGTGGTTGAGTTTCCATTATTGCCCAAACTTTGTTGGGGGAAGGGTGCCACCAGTAATACAGTTGGTCCAAGATTGCGGCTTGGTAATATGCATAGATGTTGGGTAGGCCAACTCCTTATGATGTCTGACTAGTATGTGTTGTGCACATCTAGGGGGTTTGTTATCCCATATACATTTTGTGACTAGTTTTTGGATTGATGAAAAGATTGAGGATGGCAGTGGAATTATTAATGTGTGGAACAGGAATATGAGCTGGGACAATATGATCACTTTGAAAATAGCTATTTTACCTAATTTGAAGAGACCCTGTGTGCGCAGTTGGTTTAGTAAGTGTGGGAGTTATTTTAGAAATGCTCCATAGTTGCAGAGAGGAGGGAAGTTTTATCGCTAGGTATGGAATGGCTTGGTCCGCCCACGTGAAAGGGAGTCTTGCTTTGAGTTGAGCTTTTTGGTTGTCAGACATAGAGACATAGAGAAAGAATCTTTTTTTTTTTTAGAAGTGCCAAAAGTATAAGTAAGTAAATAACGGGGTACCTTCGTCCATAAAAAGTTATTGGAGAGAAAGGGGGGAGGGTGGCAAAGACTCACCCCTAATGGAGGCACTGTTGTTGGACTTTAATGGTGCCGTATACATGGAGTACAAAAACCACTTTTATAATGGAAAATTCATCTTTATTACAAAAAGCTCTCCATCAAGGAGAAAGACAATACATAATGTGTGATTAAAACCTTAAAAAGTTGTTACAGAGATCTATGATGATAGTATACTTATACAGATTTCTGTGGACTCTACATGTTTCGCGGGTTTACAGAAAATCACCTCTTCCTCAGGAGTCTTTTTGTACACAGGATTGTATATAATTGCGTTGATTGTCAGTATAGTCTGTACTTTAACAATAAACAACAGAAGAGAATACATGATTAATTAATAAATAATAAAACAGTTGCGCTCATATACAGTGAAATGGAACCATATGTAAAACAACACAAATTAACAGTGAAAAAATAAAAATAAAACAGTATATAAGTCCCAGTGAATAACCCACAATAGGTAGTGAAACAATTATCCAATGAGGGGTTAAGTGTTCAACCAAGAGTCTCATTAGATCCCGTGATCCAAAGAAATGGAAAGGTAAAGTAGGAAACAAATCCTCCTCATCCAGAGTGAAATCAGTCCGTAAATGGTTCATCAATTAAGTTTCACCCAGAAATGTGTAGAGCACCAGCACCGATGATAGGCACACTAGTGTAATCACACAGAGGTACTCTTACCAGAACGAGAGGACCTGTTATCGCTAACAGATCAAATGCGTGAGCAGAAATAACCCTCTGCGGGGTATAAATCTGATGATGTTCCTCTCCCTCCAGTAGGCAGTACTTCTCCGCAGTGTCACATAATATTCATGGTCCAAGCATCATAGAAAGGAAGAAACCTCATAGCGTAACTCCATCAAATGCATTTATTGTAAATAGAAAAATGGATACTCACATAAGAAGCTAAAACAATCGCATTCAGTTTAAAATTGCCGGCAAATAGCTATAAACATTCAGCGTCCCCGTCCTGGGTCCGTAGTTGGCGTGGTGACGTCAGACGTAGCTCCGCCCTACATGTTTCGTCAAACATGACGTCGTCCAGGGGCTCGGGGCAACGCTCTGACGCACCACCTTATATACAACGTTTGCGCACCAAGCCTCGATTCGAGAGCCGGCCGCCATTATACTGAAGACCAAGTATCGCAACCGCGGCATATGATACATCGGATGCGAACTCCGGCCCCCAAAAACTAAACCAATTACCCAGGTTAATACTCTTTAAACTAATAAACTGGTAAATCGATAAATAATATAATAAAAAAATATAATAAAAACAAAAGAGCATCAATACCGTTATACCCAAAGGCCAACATGTATATGACATAGAACAAATGGTCTTGTGACTCGTATTAACCATTAGGCTGAGCCACAGAGTAAGCTACAACAGCCCATCACCAATTAGGTCCACAACCATCTCAAAGGTTGCGTGGTCATATCGGGATTCTCCATATGCTCTTGAGAATGTCACATAATCAGGGTGTAATCACCTACCACCCCGAACCCCAAGGGGATTAGGCATTGAATACCATAAGGGGTAGTCAAACCCATTGGTGTTAGTACTGTTGTTCCTCACTCGCCTCCTCAAGGTAATAGCAACATATTCAAAAAAGTAGTTATATCACTTTAAAATAGAGTAACTTACAAAAAGGGCTACCAGATTTAAAAATAGTGGGTATTTGAACCGAACCAGACATTACGAATTGTCAATAAAAGCATTAATCTCTACATCTGTGTTCAACCCTTTCGCCTTGAGAGTCTGAGCCTTAAAAATCCAATTAATTTCCAATTTAGAGATCTCTCTTCTTTTGTAACATCCTCTCCATTTAGTTTTTAAAGTATCAATCCCCATGAACGAAGTACCCTTTATATTTCTATTATGTACTTCCAAATAGTGCCTTGATAGGGGATGCTTGATAAATCCCTTTTTTATTTTCCCTATGTGTTCTTTAAGACGAACCTGCAGCGGTCTAATGGTTCTTCCTATATACTGAAAACCACAAGGGCAAGTAATGGCATAGACCACATGGGTGGTGTAACATGAAACAAAGGATTTTATAGGAAAAGAGTGTCCTGTACTATTGGAGTGAAAAATGGTCGTTTTCTTTTCTTTAATGTGGTTCACTCTACAAACTGTGCATCTCCCACATTTATAATAACCCCTCAGGTTCTGAAAGAACATCAGATTTTCTCGTGGGGGGTTACACACATTGGGTGCAATTAGATCCCTTAAAGTGGGGGCCCGTTTGAAAACTACTTTTGCTTTATCGGGTATAGCAGGGCCTAAAACCGGATCATTCTTCAAGATGTGCCAATGTTTGTATACCAATCTCCTGATAGCCCAATGTTGGGTGGAAAATCTGGTAACAAACGGTAATGAATAATTGTGACCCTCACTCTCAGCTGGGGTCTTTTTCCTAAGTAGCATGTCACGTTCACAGTTTTCAACTTCCTCTAGGGTCTTGGTTATGAACTCAGTCTCATACCCTTTGGTCATAAATCTGGACACCAGGCTAGTGGATTGGTCTTGGAAATCCTGTATTCTGGTACAATTACGTCTTAAACGTAGAAATTGACTTTTTGGGATAGATCTTAACCAGGCCGGATGGTGGCAGCTGTCCTTAGGGATATATGAGTTTCTATCCGTACTTTTGAAAAAAGTGGATGTAAGTAGGTGGCCATTTTCACCCCAGATTCTTAAATCTAGAAAGTTCACAGATTGTTGGCTAGCCTCGTACTTCAACTCAATCCCTCTATCATTAGTATTAAGTTGTGTCATGAATTCAGAAAGGGATTCCAATGAGCCTTCCCATAAGAGTAGGACATCATCAATAAATCTAGTCCATAAGATCAGTTGGGGGTGATCATGGGCATTGATCAATTGATTAACTTGGGTACAATCAACCTGCTCATACATGGTTCGAATCATGGTCTGTCCCTGCTGAACAGGCTGAGATTCTAACCATCTTTTGCCAGCTTAAAGCGGAGTTCCACTCAAAAGTGGAAATTCCACTTATTCATCTTCTCCCTTCTGCCACATTTTGCACCTTTCAGGGGGGAGGGTGAATAGGCGCCGTGGCCAGGTCTCTCAGAAGTTTGGCCCCCTCCTCCTTCTTCAACCGCCAGACCAATGAGAAAGCACAGTGCGCTTTGTGCATGTGCAGTAGGGAACCAGATGTGAAGCCGAAAGGCTTCACTGCCTGGTTGCCTTACCAGGAATGGTGGCGGCTGCACCCGACAGCCGATCCGAAGATCGGCTGGGGTGCCAACATTGTGGGCTCCCTGGACAGTTATGTATCCAAATATTAAAATTCAGCAGCTGCAGTATTTGTAGCTGCTAACTTTTAATTTTTTGTGGGGGGGCTGGACCTCCTCTTCAGTTCTTAGCAGAACTTCAACCAATATACACTAAATATGCCCTCCAAAAATAAAATTCCTGCATCCACACTGCCAAACAGGCATATTTTATCACCCTCTGCCTCAACCCACTAACTCACTCACTGCCCAGGAGATCACTCATCACTTCAAAAATAAGGTTGTTACAATATGTGATGAGGTCTCCATTGTTCATATATCTCCTCCACTTACAATTCCATGTCCACTTGTACACTGAAAACTTCCCTCCTTTAACCCTGCTACTACAGAGGAGGTTACTAATCTTTTTTTCTAATGCCCACCTAACCACCTGCCCCCTGGACCCTGTTTCCTCACAAATACTATGATAAAATAAAGTTGCTGTTCTCTAAAAATAATCCTATGAATTATATGAAATAGAACAAACATCCTCCTAGTGACTCAGGTAACAAATGGTCACTCACCAGAAATACGATTATAATCACATGCAGATAATGCTCAGATCAATGGAGGTGCCTTCCTAGATGAAAGCTGTAATCCTTGGAGGGAGCCACTTCACCGAATCTGTCAATTTAGGAAAAAAGAAACCATCATAGTGTAGTAGCTATAAGTGCTGCAATAGCCAAGTGGGGACAGAGGGGTAGGGGCACCACGGTGATAACAAACCAGACAGACTCCGTGTCACATACCACACCCACCAGACCAAGACGGATAAATTGCTAATGTGATCAGACATAGTGTACCATTGATAGGTTTGCATAGTCTAGAAGATCTCAGTAGTCATGGGTAGAGTTGAGCGAACACCTGGATGTTCATGTTCTGTGGGTCCGTCCGAACTTTGGGAAAAAGTCCGGGTTCGGCTTCCGAACGTTGCCCGAATGTTATCCCGGACCCAGAACCCTATTGAAGTCAATGGGGACCCGATCTTTTAGGCACAAAAATGGCTGTAACAAAGTCCTGGCAAGTGCTAGAGGGCTGCAAAAGGAAGTAAAATGAGGGTAAGAGTGGGGCAAGTGCCCTACAAAAAACTGGGGATAGGGAAAATAAATGAAAATCAAATAAACTAGTAGATGATTTTTGAACAATAATGTGTCACTTACAGCTGCAGCTAGAACCTCTCCCTTTAGAACTAGGAGATGATTTTTGAACAATAATCTGTCCCTCTACCTAGTGCAGTCAGATCGCTCAAAGCAGCAGCATGTGAAATCTCAAATTACTCCCACAATCTGAGATTTGTGTACGATCCCACAATCTGATCGTTGTGTACGATGCCACAATCTGATCGTTGTGTACGATCGTAGCGATCGTTGTGTTAGGCAGAGTTTGATCTGCAAACTGCAACTCAAAGCAGCAATATTTGAAATCTCAAATTCCTCCAACAATCTGATCGTTGAGCACGATCGTAGTGATCGTTGTTTTATGCAGAGTTTGATCTGCAACTCAAAGCAGCGGTATGTGAAATCTCAAATTTCTGCTATCTGTCCTCAGAGCAACAGCATAGCAGTAGTAATCTATCTCAGGATCAGATGTTGTTAAAATGTCTCTAATCTCTCCCTGACGCCGTCAGCTACCTCTCCCTACAGATAACCCAAGAGCATGTGCCTGCAGCATCAAGTGACTCCAGCTTATAAAGAGGCTGGGTCACATGATGCACTGGCCAATCACAGCCATGCCATTAGTAGACATGGTTGTGATGGCTTCTAAGGGCAAACCAGTGAAACGCTTGTTGATTGGCTGCCCTGCAGCTTCTCAACACGTGGAGTAAAATACTAGAACCCCGGATCGAACCCGAACGTTTTTTGAAATGTCCGTGTTCGGGTCCTGGACACCCGAAAGTTCGGTACAGACCCGAACGTTACTGTCCGGGTTCGCTCAACACTAGTCATGGGTAAACGAGTGCTTATAGCACCATCAGATATCATGAAAAATGAAACAAAGTATCATAGTGCAGCATCGTTTATTAAATCGAGAATTTTTTGAATTTTATGGCATACTTCATGACAACATCCGGAACGTTTAGTTGTCTTATACATATAGTAGGGAGGAAATCTACTTTCTCGATCTATCAGTATTGGTCAAGGAAGGTAAAATATACACTAAAACATTTTGTCACCTCCCTTTGTGGTTGCGTAATGTTCCTAAGGGGCAGTTCATGAGAATAAGATGTAACTGCACCACAGAGTCAGACTTTTTTGAACAAGCCTCTCTCCTTAGATGCAGGTTCTTAGAAACAGGTTATAAGGAGGACACTCTTGATTGCACCATTAGGGAAGTGGGAAACATGGATAGAACAAGCCTGTTGGCAGATAAAAAGAATGTTGATTCTAAAAACATTATATGCCTTTTTATTACCAACTATTCTTCACAATACTATCAAACTAGGGGCATCATTAATAAAAAATGGGGCCTTTTCTGACTCAGTCTTAAAGAGATCGCTCCCGAATAAACCAGAGGTAATCTTCAGGAGGACCCCTAATCTTAGGTATAAACTAGCCCCAAATGTGATTGAAACATCTAAAAAGTTGACATTCTTTAAAGAACTGAAATATTTCTATCCCTGTAATAAATGCATGATGTGTAGACTCAGTAATAGTAGATTAAAAAAACGGAGAATTTCACATCGTGCAGCACAGGGAAGCAATACCAAATAGATTCCTTCATTACGTGTGAGACACATTTTGTGGTATATTTACATGAATATGGATGTCACAAGCAATATTTAGAATGCACGCCAAGAAGGATGCAGGACAGTTTGAGGGAAAGTTATGAAAGGATACAAAAAACATGGTTTATCGCTCCATTTTGCGAAAAATACCACACTTGTGACCCTAGGAGTCTAAAGGCCATTTGTAAACTGCAACCTCATTGGAGGGGCAGTAATAAGATAAGAGATATCTCTAAGTCAAAAATGTATTGGCTGTACAAACTTAAGACTTATTTTCCTTGGGGCCACAACATAGATGGGATATCAATAGAGTTGAGCGAACTTCTAGAAGTCCGGGTTCTGCTGGTTCGGCCGAACTTCGGGACAAAGTCCGGGTTCGGGTCCGGTCAGAACCCGAACTTTGTCCCGGACCCCGAACCCCATTGAAATCAATGGGGACCTGAACTTTTAGGCACAAAAATGGCTGTAAGAAAGCCCTGGAAAATCCTAGAGGTCTGCAAAAGGAAGGAAATGGGGGTAAGGTTGGGACAAGTGCCCTACAAAGAAATGGGGACAGGGAAATAACTAAAAGCATTTTTAAAAAAATAAAAACATATAAAAAAATTTTTACGAAAATCAATAAAGGGACAGGGGTAAAGAAACATCCCGTGAACAGGGTTGGAATGGGGGTAAAGGAAGGAAAACGTCTGGAGATCCTAAAAGGTCCCGAAAGAATGTCGGTAAAAACACGGATTTTCAAGTCCAGGGGTAACTAAAGTTACCCCAAGCCCCAGGCCCTGTTTCAAGCCCAAGACTGGCCTGGGCTTGGGCCTGAAACAGGGCTTCAAGCCGGCTTGGTCGTCTTGGGCCTGAAGATCTTCAAGCGAGTTGAGATAACTATAGGGTAGATACAACACCGGGGTTCCTTTTATTCAGAATTCAAACATGTCGGTTATGTAAAAACTG
>BLSH010093678.1:103258-131369 GCA_018402905.1 Glandirana rugosa
TTATACTTTTTGACACAGTTTGAAGATGATATTAGAACAGTTATATGGCTTCTACCGTTAATTAATACTTTTCAGACCCAGTTTGAAGATGGTCCACATCCACCTCCATTTTTGCTTTTTTTAGGTTTTTATTTTTTAAAAATATTTAAAGTTATTTCCCTGTCCCCATTTCTTTGTAGGACACTTGTCCCACCCTTACCCCCATTTTCCTTCCTTTTGCAGACCTCTAGGACTTTCCTGGACTTTTTTACAGCAATTTTCAGAACTTTTGGTAAAATTACCAGAACCCCGGACCCGAACCCGGACTTTTTTTGAAAAGTCCGGGTTCGGGTCCGGGTCCCAGACACCCCAAAGTTCGGTACGGACCCGAACTTTACAGTCCGGGTTTGCTCAACTCTAGATATCAACTGTTTTCTAGATAACAGTTGATGAATTACATCTATCTTTGCAACTGTTGGTTTTTATGATTTAATATGATTGTAATCTTAGTCTGTGAGTACATTGTGCCTAGAGATATCAGAATTAATATATGACTATTTACAGGGGATTTTTATCAATATATAGTATCTCCCAAAAGTGAGTACACCCCTCACATTTTTGTAAATATTTTATTATATCTTCTATGTGACTACACTGAATAAATGACACATTGCTACAATGTAAAATAGTGAGTGTACAGCTTGTATAACAGTGTAAATTTGCTAAAAATAGGTTGGAAACAGCGCTTGCTTATTGAGTATGGAATAATCACCAATGATTCATGCACAATTAATTTGCACTAATTTGCACACAATTGTCACGATTGGCACTTTATATATTTTAACACTGGTACTTTTTGTAAAATGTATTTCTGCACAGAGTGATTTGAACGGTTATCTACGGTATAGAGGGTGAATAGTGATAATAGGCAAGCGCTGTTTCCAACCTATTTTTAACTATTCCTATAGGGCACAAATTGACCAGTGCACATAGACTACAGCAGCAGCTGCATAATACAGTATAAAAGTACTGTGGCGCGTAAAATTTCAACCCATTAGTGTAAATTTGCTGTCCCCTCAAAATAACACACACCCATTAATGTTTAAACTGCTGGCAACAAATTGAGTACACCCCTAAGTGAAAATGTCCAAATTCGGCCCAAAGTGTCAATATTTTGTGTGGCCACCATTATTTTCCAGCACTGCCTTAACCATCTTGGGCATGGGGTTCATCAGAGCTTCACAGGTTGCCACTGGAGTCCTCTTCCACTCCTCCATGATGATATCATGGAGCTGGTGGATGTGGGAGACCTTGCACTCCTCCACCTTCCTTTTGAGGATGCCCCACAGATGCTCAATAGGGTTTAGGTCTGGAGACATGCTTGGCCAGTCCATCACCTTTACCTTCCGCTTCTTTAGCAAGGCAGCGGTCGTCTTGGAGGTGTGTTTGGGGTCATTATCATGTTGGAATACTGCCCTGCAGCCCAGTCTCCAAAGGAAGGGGATCATGCTCAGCTTTAGTATGTCACAGTACATGTTGGCATTCATGGTTTGCTCAATGAACTGTAGCTCCCCACTTCGGCAGCATTGATGCAGCCCCAGACCATGACACTCCCATCACCATGCTTGACTGTAGGCAAGACACACTTGTCTTTGTATTCCTCATCTGGTTGCCACCACACACTCTTGACACCATCTGAACCAAATATGTTTATCTTGGTCTCATCAGACCACAGGACATGGTTACAGTAATCCATATCCTTAGTCTGCTTGTCTTCAGCAAACTGTTTGCGGGCTTTCTTGTGCATCATCTTTAGAAGAGGCTTCCTTCTGGGACGGCGACCATGTGGACCAATTTGATGCAGTGTGCGGCGTATGGTCTAAGCACTGACAGGCTGACCCCCCACCCCTTCAACCTCTGCAGCAATGCTGGCAGCACTCATGTGTCTATTTCACAAAGACAACCTCTGGATATGATGCTGAGTACATGCACTCAACTTCTTTGGTCGACCATGGTGAGGCCTGTTCTGAATGGAACCTGTACTGTTAAACCGCTGTATGGTCTTGGCTACTGTGCTGTGGCTCAGTTTCAGGGTCTTGGCAATCTTCTTATAGCCTAGGCCATCTTTATGTAGAGCAACAGTACTTTTTTCAGATGCTCAGAGAGTTATTTGCCATGAGGTGCCATTTTGAACTTCCAATGACCAGTATGAAATAGTGAGAGTGATAACACAAATGAGTCACATGACACCGGGAGAGAAAATAGCTAATTAGGCCCAATTTGGACATTTTCACTTAGGGGTGTACTCACTTTTGTTTGTTTTGTTAGAAACGAATGGCTGTATGTTGAGTTATTTTAAGGGGACAGCAAATTCACACTGTTATACAAGCTGTACACTCACTACTTTACAT
Source organism: Glandirana rugosa (assembly GCA_018402905.1). NCBI lineage: Eukaryota > Metazoa > Chordata > Amphibia > Anura > Ranidae > Glandirana > Glandirana rugosa. The sequence continues at coordinate 105,649 of BLSH010093678.1, forward strand.
TGTAGCAAAGTGTCATTTCTTCACTGTTGTCACATGAAAAGATAGAATAAAATATTTACAAAAATGTGAGGGGTGTACTCACTTTTGTGAGATACTGTATATATATATATATGTGGTTAATATGGATATATATATTTAGAGTTTTTTATTTTTATAAATTTGTTATATAATGGGATATATATATGTGGTCGACATAAACATTTTTGCTTGTGAATAAGTATTCTTTTATAGTTATATACTGTATAACTTTTTTAAGTCTAATTTTTAATCGCCACTTCTGCCATTATATTTTTTTGATTATATGACCGTCCAGCTACAACAAAATGGTCCTTGGGGCGGATATGATGTTTGTTTACACTAGTAATCTATGGGAAAATGGCGCTGGTACAGGAAGTGAGATAATTGTCCAAGGGAAAATGGCACAGATGACAGGACATGTGTCTGAATTTAATCCTTTCCACAGACGGACCACATATATAATGTCCCATAAGGGCTGGTTCACACCTGAGCGTTGTGACTTGCCGGGCCCGTTCACATCTAGGCGACTTGAGTCGCTGACAAGTCGTCTCAATGCTGTGCAATGGAACCGTTCTAATAGGAGCGAATCGCTTCGCTCCGACTTAGAAAAATAGTTCCTGCGCTATTTTCAGGGTGATCTCAGCGCGACTTGCATTGACTTCTATGATAGAAGTCTCCTGACAAGCCGCGTTGAGATCACCTTGAGCGGGGCGACTTGCTTCGCCCTGGCAAGTTGCGCCGCTCAAGTGTGAATCGGCCCTTAGCCTATACACTAGAGGCCCCTGAAGTTGAGCATTGGCTGGAAACCGGTTGGGCGTGCTGCACATGCGATGTAATGCTGCCGCGATCATTGAGATCATCAAATGTGAGTGGTTTATTTTGCACATACTTTTTTTGTTTGGTTTTATGTTTGATTCTAATCTGATTCAATAAACAATGCTGCACTATGATACCTTGTTTCACCTTGTTTCATTTTTCATGGTATGTGATGGTGCTATAAGCGTTTGTTTACCCCTGACTACTGAGATCTTCTAGACTACGCATCGCTATCGATGGTACACTATGTCTGATCACTTTGGCGATTTATCCATCTTGGTCTGGTGAGTGTGCATTGCATGTGGGGAAGGTGGTATGCGACACGGAGTCTGTCTGGTTTGTTATCACCGCAGTGCCCCTACCCCTCTGTCCCCACTTGGGCTATTGCAGCACTTATAACTACTACACTATGATGGTTTCTTTTTTTCCTAAATTAATGGATTTGGTGAAATGGCTCCCTCCAAGGATTACAGCTCTCATCTAGGAAGGCACCTCCATTGATCTGAGCATTATCTGCATGTGATTATAATCGTATTTCTGGTGAGTGGCCATTTGTTACCTGAGTCACTAGGAAGATGTTTGTTCTATTTCATATAATTCATAGGATTATATTTAGAGCACTGCAACTTTATCGCTGTTCAGAGGGAGTTGTGTGTTTTTTCTTTGTTGCTAGCAGCTTCTAGCTTACTTCAGCGTTAGTTATTTTTTACTTTTTCACAAACACTATGGTCACCCTCCGACTCTATTCTACACTCTCTAACTCACATCTTCAATCTCACCCTCCTGTCTGGAAACTTCCACCAACTCTTCCACAAACCTTCTGATTTGCTCTCTGGTTATTTTTTGCCTTGACTACTTCAGCTCCCAACTCATTGGATTGCATCTACATAGGCTATCTCCCCTTCAGTCCATTATGAAAACTGCTGCCAGACTAATCCACCTTACCAATCGTTCAGTGCCTGCTACGCCTCTCAGAGCCATCTACAACTCTACCCCCAGCTAACTTTGTCTCAAAATACAAGTAAAAGTAAATTGTTCTTTTCATTCTTCCCAAGACCTCCTGCTTTCTAACTACCATCTCACCTTCTCCCATGCTCATCTCCAGGGCTTCCCCAGAGCCTCTCTCATCCTCTGAAACTCCCTACTCCAATCTGTCTGACTATCTACTTTCAACAATCAATCCTTGAAAACGCATCTTTTTAAAGAAGACTATCTTGCCTCCACCTAAAAACCATGCTTTTATTATTACCATCAGCTCCTACCCCACAGTTATTACCTTTTGTATCACCTGACCCTCCCTTTTAGATTGTAAGCTCTATCGAGCAAGGCCCTCTGATTCCTCCTGTATTGAATTATATTGTACCTGCCCTCATGTTTTGAAGTGGTGAGCAAACTGATGGCGCTATATAAACTTTGTATCATAATAATAATAATAATAACAATAATAATAATATTGCTAATAATATTGTATTGGTGTGTAGTATTCCATAAATAGGGTTTTGGTTGTAGTGGATAATCATTTTTAAAAAGCAATGGTTTGTAAATGCCTTACAAAAATTATGGAAACTCCTTTTAAACTATTTTGAACCACAGTTTCAAAATACAACATTTTTATTTTTGTTATTATGAATTTATTATGATAGATAGATTTTCTTATTTAGATAGCAATTCCCTCTACATTTACATTTAGAAATGCCAGAATAATTATCAGGATTCCCAACAGACCTAACAGATGTGCATCAGTTACTACTGCAAATGATAAGCATGTCATACTATAAGTATATAAAGGGACACAACCAGTAGCCTATTTTATGATGAAGCGGCACAAGGCATGTTCTTAGCTAAGGATCCATTGTGTTTAAATATTAAGGTGAGCCAGTAAACTTTATATATGGATTTTAAGACAAATTTATCATATGAACAGTTCTTATATCAAATAGTAATAATTTAATAAAACACCTTACAGTGAGAAGAAAAAAAAAACTTTTTTTTTTCTATTAATTTACTAGTTTGTATTATTGTATATGTGTTGATGTATTTATGTTTAAATACACATTTTATCATACTATTTCACAAAATTATAATGAGACAGCTGTCTCTGCACTCCTTTCAACCCTTTGTTCAATATTTTTTTTAAAACACTTACAAATATAACTCCACAACAAGTTTCAAACAACAAGATAAAGTGCTGTCAAGTTAACTTCCAAGCCGCCCTGCTAATTTATTTCAAAGCTCTTACTGCACTCATATGACATGTGATTTAGATCTGGAAACAAAGAACCACACATTTTAAATATTTGTTATAATTTAAAATATGTTATGGCATTTATCCATAGAAATATATGCCCCCTTCAAAATTTTCAGACACAATTCAACTCAAGAAAGCAATATTAGAAGATAAGAAGATAAGGATATTAGCTTTATCCTGTAGAAATAGATTTCTCTGCTTTTCTTTTAATATAATGATTTAACAACAAATTATTCTTGAAACTATTGCTACTACTACTACTACTACTACTACTAATAATAATAATAATAATAAAAATAATAATTGTTATTATTATTGTCATCATCATTACTATTATCATTATTAAATTCGAAGAAAAGTGTAGCTATTATCACATGTATTTATTTAGAAAAAAAATATGTTTTTTTCAGGTCTGCAGTTAAGATAAAAAGGCCCAGGGCTTGTTTCTTACCCAATGATCAATTGTGTTTAATACTTTTTGTCCCCTATTTCATAAAAATAATGGTTTTGTAAAAAAAAGTGTAAAAAATAAACTTACACTCAAGCACTTAAACCCCTCATTTTTTTTTTGCCTTCCCCTACCCCATGCACATGCGTATATAGATGTAAATACACCTGCTGGGGCCAACTACATGCAAAAACAAATTTGCACTGTAAATGTTAGATATTGCCATATGCACTGGAGTGAGAGCAGTAGTTCAAGGGCCATTATTCATGGTTAACTCTAAAGCAGTGACCTATAGGGATTCTTAAAGCATTACCTATACACCTACAGTATAATAGAGGGTACCCAAGTTTGTTATGGTTTTACTGACACGTGAAATGTTAAAGCTTAAAGTGGATGTAAACCCTATTCATGAAATTTGAGCTGGGCACATATATCTTCAGTATTTTCTTATCTCTCTCTAAAGCCCTGAGTCCCGTGGCTTTCTCCTGCTCTGTCCTTCTGTTAATAGCATGATGTTCTCCGACACAGGAGATAAAACCAGGCTGAGATTTGTGTTGCTAGAAATAGATTAGCAGACAGCTTGCCATGTCACAGGACAGCTCTGAAAGTCTCTGCCTATGTGGACAAGCTAACCTATATTAAAATGTGCCAGGCATGGATCCCACAAGACTTGCCTGTACCTTGTGCAGAATAGACATTTAGACCGGCCTCACACAGCCATTGGTATCCTTTTTTTTTTTTAATATGTCTCAATATTTTGGGGGCTACCCCAATTCTAAAAAAAAAAACAAAACAAACAAAAAACAGTGTTGGCTACCTCCTCCTCCTCCAGCACCACCACTTCTACCTACACTGCCACGGTCACGGCCTAGTCAACCTCTAGGCTCCTACTCCACATCCACCTCCTCCCATTTTTATATTTTTTTATGTGATTTTAAGTTATTTCCCTATCCACATTTGTTTGCAGGGCACTTGTCCTACTCTTACCCCCATTTTGCTTCCTTTTGCAGCCTTCTAGTCCTTTTCATGACTTTTTTACAGCCATGTTTGTGCCCAAAAGTTCGGGTCACCATTGACTTCAATGGGTTCGGTGTCCGGGGTCAAGTTCGGATCGAGTTTGGTGCCGAACCCGAACGGTTTCTCTAGGCTCGGCCGAACACGTCGAACTCGAACATCAAGGTGTCCGCTCAACTCTATTCTTTATTTAATATATACATTTTTTTCCTGAAAATTCCCTCTTAAAACGAAAGTGTGTGTTATATGCCCATGCGTGTTATACGCAGATAAATACGGTAACTAAAAATAGTCTTGGCTTTAATTTAAGTAAATTCCCCCCAAAGTAGGACTGTCTACATTACTTCCTTTAGCCCATTGCACAGGGCAAAGGATATTTGTTGCAGTGCCTGTGATGACCTGTAGACAGGTTAACACCCTAGTTTTTTCACAGCACAAGCTTGGGAACGGCCATGACAGAGCTGTGGGTGTTTTTTTAATGCTTATCCACTCCATCCACTACTAAAAAATGTAAAATTTAAAAAAAAGCTGGCTTTGTTAAAGGCCAATTTATTTTTTAAATATTAAAATATTAAATTATACTTATCTGCTATGTGCAATACTGTAGCTTCAGTTGCCTGATCTTCCTTTTCTGGTTCCCTCACAGGTGTTCTAGGCTCCTCCTCTTCTCCATGTTATACCATAGGAATCCACTTCCTATGGTGGCACACATGTGGGCATGCTCCTTAGCCCTGCTATGTGCATCTATAGACATACACATATGGCCATCCCCCCACTTTCTGCTCACATAGTTTAATTGATGGAAGCAGGATCCAATAGCTCTCACTGCTGCCTCTCTATCCTGTGACAGATGGAGAAGAGAAGAGAAGAGAAGAGAAGAGAGAGGAGAGAGCTGCTGCAGATGGGCACAGTGCTAGATTGAGGGAGGACTCAAGCAGTTAGGGGTGAGGGGGGCGATACAAATAAAGGGACTTTTTTTTTATGTTAATGCAAAGAGTACATTAAGGTAAAAATGTTTTTCCTTTAAAACTACTTTAAGAAGCCCATATCTCATTAGAAAATGTCCCAGCACAATATAAGAACATTTTCTCATGGGTATTTGAGACACTCACCATTCCCCAGGATCTTGCTGGAAGGGTGGTGATGTCACTCCCTGCAGTACTTAAGCGAAGGCAAGGTAAATATATTTATCAACTTTTTCCTCACTTTTTTTTTTACTTCTGTGTAGTATTTGGGCCTGAGAAAGGATTCAGTAAATTGTTGGATCTTGCTTTGGCATTCAAGGGCAGCTTTAAAGTGATATAAAATAATGCAAACTGATGTATGACATGCACAATAACAGATCATGTAATATTACCAGATTGGTTTACTCATAATTTCCTTAAGTTTACATTAGTGAAGAATGAGTAGAACATCATGGGACACCCAAGACCCCAAAGAAAGTGATTTTTTAAAGACAAAGGAGAATGGAACTTCAAATGTAAGTAAAAAAACACTGAAGATGTGGTAAATAATTTTTGCATGTACTGCTAAATTATACTATACTGCAGATATGTTACAGAGAGCTCAATTCAAGAATGGGTATTGCATGTGGTATTTGGATCAAGTGTCACATTTTTCCCAAATATCACACGCAATACTGAAAGTTTAATTCACTATCCCCTTACTGTAAAAAAACACATTAAAGGAAATGAATAAACACATACATTCATATGTTAATGGATTGGTGGTCCAGGCATATCATAGATGAAGAATGTAGTTCAGCTGGCACCCTACGGCATCCTTAACAACCAGGAATAGCTGGCTGTTAAGGAGCCGCCACCCATTGTGTCTTTAAAGCAGAGGTCCACCGCCCGCAGCTGCCCCTTTAAGAATTAAAAGTCAGCAGCTACACATACATTAGGACATTTACCTGTCCTGGAGTCCAGCGATGTCGGCACTGCCACCGATCTTCGGATCAGCTGGTCGAGCGCTGCAGCCGTCATTGGGGGGTAAGGGCCTTTTGGCTTCACGCAGGGATCCTACTGCGCATGTGTGAGCCATCACTGCACTTTCTCACTGGCCCATTGGCAGAGGAGGAGGGAGGAGGAGGGAGCCGGGCTGCTGACGTGGTGGCCAGAGCTCCTGGATGTGGGGAAAAGGACACCTGTCAAAGACAGGTATCCTCTCTACCCCAAAATGTGCCAAATGTGACACCTGAGTGGGGGAGGAATCCAATGAGTGGAAGTTCCACTTTTTAGTGGAACTCCATTTTAAGGATTCCCTACTGATAGCAGAATGTAAGTCTTTGCTTACATAAAAATAAATAAAATAAAACAGTATGGGGGTCCCCTCAATCCATACCAGGCCCTTTGGGGTGAATTTTAAGGGGGACCCCATGATAAAATGTTTAAAAAATGGTATGGCGGCTCCCCTTAAATCCATACAAGATCCTTCTGAACCACACCTTCTGAACCACACCATGCCACATACCCTCAACATGGGGGGTGCTTATGGTTGGATGGGACTCCAAAGCACCTTGTCTCCATGTTGATGAGGACAAGGCCCTCTTCCCCACAACCCTGGCCTGCTGGTTGTGGGGGTGCAGGGAGGACTTATTGGGATCGGGAAGCTCCATTTAACAAGAAGACACCAGATCCTGCCCCCCCCCCCCAATGTGAATCAGTATACATAGTACCCCTAGTAAAAAAAAAAAAACACAGTGACCATTTTGACAGGTCTTTTATTTAAAAAAAGGTCCCCTTCAAAAAGCAAAGTAAATCCAGAGTTACTCATGAATGAACACCGGCTGCTAACCTGCAAGAAAAAAAAAGCCCAGTCTGCACTCGACATTTGGCTCCCACCAACTGACAGCACCACTAAATAAAATCATGGGCAGGGTCCCCCAGTGATATCACTGGCTTTTTGTGTTTAATTTTATTTTGTGGTTTGAGGTCAGTTAGTGGTTACTTTTAGTTGCAGGTTTTCCCTTAAAAAAGAAGGGAAGGAGATTATTTTAGAGGTGCTATTTTTGGGGTCTCCATTTATTTTGTTGCCTTCTGTTTACAGCACGCATCTGTATCCTTTACAAAAATCAATATGTATGCCCAAATAAATGTAAATTCCTGCTTTTTTAATTGCCTGATTTTCTTAGATTATCTGGTGCATTTGAGGGCTTGTTATCATAACTGTGCTTATGTATGTAGTGCCCCCATAGTGATAGTTGCGTTTTTGTAGTGGGTTTTTGTTAGGAGAGGTAAAATCTAGTCGGGCCTGACAGTGAGTGCAGGCCTGATTGTTTTGATCTGGGCTGGGGAGTGGCTCAGGGAGGGCAGAAGATTGCAAGAAGGAACACTCCTTGGATACTCCTCCTCTTTGGTGCTGGAAGGCTCTGGAAAGGGGGATGGATGAGGAGGTGTCACTTTCTGATGTATGACAGGGAGCTCTGGCTAGTCCATGGTCTGGATTGGCAGGGGGCAGGCCTCCTTAAATACAGGGATCTGCCAGCAGGGGGGAGGAGAGTTTGAGTGCAAGAGTGGAAAATGTAGGAGAGGTGCTGTGGAGGCCTCACCCAGGAGGGAGCCCCTAGTCTGGGGGGTGACCTTGAGGCTTGGGTGCAGCCAGGAGAAGAGTCGTTGTCCTGGAGTGGCACAAGGGAGCAGGAAAGCAGCATAGAGACTAGATTAAAGGCTCTTTAAAGGGTCTGCTGTTGTCAGTGAGTGGCAGCTCCTGGGAGTTGGATAAGAAGGCTGGAGCAGGCTGGGAGAAGAGTGTGGACAGTCCGGAGTAGTTGGAGAAGCCAGTCAGGGGAAGGAGGGCCACTGGACAGTGAGGCAAGCTGGAGGGGCCTGGAAGATGGATGGGCTGGGAGTTGTAGTTCATCCAGTGCCCAGCTAGCACCAATGTACTTAGCTATACAAATGAGGGTCCATGGCTTCACAAATGGGAGCCTATGACCCTTACCCACAAAGGGTGGTTCGGAGGTCCTGCTAGCAGTCAGAGCAGACCTCACCATGTGCTAGCTGTGGTGGAAGAGGAGGTGTCATGGAGGTCTGATAAATTTCCTTTCAGGCCTGTAAGCAAGTAGTGTGCAGGAGAGAAGGAGTAGAGTAACGGTCAGCAAGTAGTGTGCTGGAGGAATAAGGGGTAAAGTAACGGTCCACAAGTGTGTGTGTTGAAGGAAGGAGTGTATATATGGCGGTGTATATAGAAGGTCTTGTGATTGATCCTTGGGCATCCCACAGTCATCCCTATCCCCATCCAAGTTTAAACCCTAATTAAAACACCAAAACAAAGTACTGGCCTGTTCAGTGACTCCGGGTATGGTGGAAATTGTGTGATTGAGGGCAGTGGGCAGATGGACCACAACTACCAGCCGCCCCCAAGTGGGCTCAAGGCTACATGTAGGTATCACATTACTATTACAATTGTAAGTAGTACATAGGCAAGTTTCTTATCCGGGTCTTAAGATTTTGAGTACATTGCAGAAGAGTTAGTATGATGCTAAGGACAATAGCAACAGTAATTAAAACATACAAAACAACAATACACAAATATGCAGAGTTTAAAATTTCTTTCACACTAAGGTACACGTAAAATGTAGGCATTATCCGGAATTGGAATTTCATTTTTGATGAGATACTTCCTAAGGCTTGTCTACTAAAGGACACTGCAGGTTTACTCAGAGCAATGGGATTTGTTAAGGTGGTTATAATGAACACCAACCCTCTCATTCAGCAGAAAGTTTGGAAAGGATATGGTAAAACAAGCAGTAATTACTTCAGAACAAAAAAGGTAGGTGTCTGCAACAGTATTTTTTAAAAAGGCGTGCAATGTACCAAAATCTTCCAGTGGAAATTGCCTTTTTCATAAAAAAGGCAAAGTTACACTTTCAATAATGGAATCCAGTTTAAAGAATATTTTCCTTCACTAGCTTGAGTAAGCCCCTAGGTAAGGGAAACAAATGAGTTGATTTACTAAAACTGGAGAGGGCAAAATCTGGTACAGCTGTGCATGGTAGCCAATCAGCTTTGAATTTCAGCTTGTTTAATTAAGCTTTGACAAAAAAATTGGAAACAAACTGACTTCTATGCAGAGCCACACCAGATTTTGCAATCCTCAGAACCTCAAATTTACACATACCTAACAAAGGCCAACTGATGAGAGGACTTTTCCTTACATTTACTGTTCTGTTTATCCTCTGAGATTGATGACAGGGTAAGACAGGACATAGAGTGGCATGGGCAGCTGTAGCAAGTCCTGGTCAGCAGAAGGACTGGATCTTGTGATGAAGTAGAAGCCGAAGAACAGGAACTTCTGCTGGATATCATCACAGAGCTTGCAGAAGTAGAAGACGGGAACATAGTCAGACAGGCAGAAGTTGGCATCAGCAGGCACAGGTACAGATTTGAAAAACAAGAGAGTAAACAAGAGCTACTCAGAGGTCAGCATCACACAGGCAGAATATGAGTTGAAGGGATAAGCAAAGTCTGGATAAGAAAAACAAGTCAGAGGTCAGGTACCCGAGGGATTAAGATCAGGCGTAGTCAGAAGGCTAACCAGGTATTTCACAGGAACACACAGGGTCTGGTCATGGGTCACTGATGACCACTCAGCAATGATCTTGATTCTTACAATGCTTTAAATAGGCCACCAGGTTCAAAAGTAAATTTAATTGTGCACGTTCACACTCATGTGCATTCTCATGCACATGTGCAGATACACACTCGGCCCTGATTCTGGACTGTTCTGCTCATATGTGCAGTTGTTTTTTCACGGACAGGATCTCAGTTTTTTCCTGACACAAAGACTATTGACTGCAGAGACTTGAAGTTTGGTCTGCTCTTTCTCTACTTATATTTGTAATAATGTTTGCATTTAAAATAGGGGATCAACCAAACTACATTTACAGATTTTTTTCTCTTGGGATTCCACTACAGTGAAGACTTAAAAGTTCTATTTACATTTATTCTGCTTGTGGTTTACGCTATGACCATTTTTGGGAACCTTGTGATCATCATATTAGTGTCCTGTAGCAAAATCCTGCAATCTCCTATGTACTTTTTCCTTACACAGTTGTCTATAAATGATATACTATTGACATCAGCCATTGTTCCCAACACACTCTATGTTTCACTAAATGGTGGTGGAACAATTTCTTTTGCTGGCTGTATCACTCAGTTTTATTTCTTTGGTGCATCGGAAACCTCAGAGTGTCTTCTTCTTACAGTAATGTCTTATGATCGATATTTGGCCATCTGTAACCCACTGCGGTATTCTCTTTTAATGAATAGAGAGCTTTGTTTGAAACTGATTATTGCCTCTTGGATGTTAAGCTTCTCACTGATATTGATTGATACTTTATCATTATCTAAGTTAGAGTTCTGCAATTCAAATATTATTGACCATTTTTTTTGTGACCTGGATCCATTGATGAACATTTCTTGCTCTGATACATATTTTCTTCAGTTAGAAGTTTCTTTACTAAGCATTCCACTTGTAATTGTACCATTTATAATGATTGTGATATCATATGCTTATATTATTTTTGCCATACTGAAGATCCAGTCCAAGACCGGTAGGCAGAAAACCTTCTCCACCTGTAGTTCCCATCTGAGTGTGGTGATCATGTTCTATGGAACTCTAATTGGTATTTATGTTCTCCCAAACAGGGAACAAGCACTGAACACTGGTAAGATTCTGTCATTGTCTTATACTGTGGTGATCCCTTTGCTGAACCCCATTATCTACAGCCTAAGAAACCAGGACATTAAGAAATCCTTGCAGAAAAATATTAGAAACATGATTGTTATATAAAAACCTGGGATGTAATTGACCAGTTCTTTTTGATCTAGGTCAGTTTAATGCTGAAGTGCAATCAACTTTCATTTTGTCTTCTCTGGTTCCTCCTCCTGACCTCTTCTTATGAATGTGATAACACATTTTATAATAAAATCCATGTTCTTTTTTTTATTTAACATATTTTTCAATTCTTCAGGAGACTACATAAAGTGGAAGTTTTAAAATATATAAGTATGCATTAACAATCACATATTAAATCAATTTTTTTGACATCTATCATACATGGTTACATAGCAGGTAAGGTTGAATAAAGACAATAGTCGATCCAGTTCAACCTGTGTAGGTGCACGTGTGTCAGTGTCTATAATTATTTCCCATATCCCTGTATGTTGTGTTCTTTAAGATGCATATCCAAGAGTCTTTTAAAAATATCTACACCACCAATTTTGGAAGAGAGTTTCACATCCTTATTGCCCTGACAGTGCAAATCCCCCTGCACAATTTAAGGTTAAACCACTTCTCCTCCAATCTCATTGTGCGACCCCATGTCCTCTTACACTCCTTGAGACTGAATCATTTGTTTTCCTATGCTGTGATCACCATTGAGATATTTGTGAATCACTATCATGCCCCCTCTCAAGAGTTGATTCTCCAGGGAGAATAAATTTAGTGCTTGTACTATTGTATTACAATTTTTTTAATACTTTATTTCTTTTTCTGTTTAAGAAAAAGTACAAAATTACACAAATAGTTCTACATCTGTGAAATGCCATTGAGATGGTATAAATAAAACACAGTACAGTAGGGTATACTATACAGTTAATATAAGAGAGTGGAAAAGTCTCACATAAAACAGCCATAACAACAGAGAACCTAGAGGTGTCAAAATTACATCACAACATATAAGAAAATAAAGCTAAATAAGTAATTGCAACATCAGGGTGGTTGCAATGGCGGGTAGTGGTATGTTGCCATTTTGCACAAAGGACCCATTGTGATAAAATCAAATGTAAGAAGTTAAAGATACCTCTAGCATACAATATTACAGGTAACAAATGGAACACGGTAAAAAAAAGGTACAGAAAATAATGTTAGGGCAGTGTAACAGTGAAGAAAGTCATGATGGGGATGCTGGAGGGGAGAATGGAGGAATGTTCCTGAAATTGAACATATGCAATGTGTGGCAGGGTAGTGGGGTTTGGAAGATATGGATGAGGGGGGTCCCAGAAATCAGTGGTATGGAGTATATCACTTGAATCACTTCTGCTATACTTAAGCCAAGTGGCCCCATGTGTTTTAAATCTGAGAAGTTGAAGGTGGCCTTTGGCAAATGAGTGATCCATTAGGAAATGGTCATTAAGAATTTGAACAATGTCCTGGAGGTGTGGGGGGTTCAGGGATTTGAACCTCCTTGCTATAGCCAGTCAGGCTGCTACAAGAACACTTGCAATGGTTGAGGCATGTTGGTTATTCCCACTCCAAGTGGGGCTAGACATGTGTAAATAAGGAAAGGGATGAACTTATTAGCATCTGCTAGAACATGATGAGAGCTGGGAAAGTCCATCAAATTTGGTTTAAGGTACCACATTGACCAAAGTTGCGCTAACAGTTTGGTGATTTACCTTGGGAAAATGTAGACCTGGAGGGTGTTTAATTATTTACTTATAGTGGGCATTTAAATGATGCTTTATTAAGGGACTACAATCTCCACTTGTATTCATTAGCACAATGCTGCTCCGTCTGGTCTGTGGGCTTGGTTGCCATGGTGTCCCTGTCATTTCCGGGAGCTGCAATGCATGCCGGGGCCCTCCCCTCCTCCCCCGCTCTCACTGGGCACTGGGGGTGGGGCGGGCACCTGCCATGCATCAACTTTATCATGATGCCGTGCTCCGGAGCATGTGACTCCATCTGGCACCTATCATGAAGACATAGTCACAACACCGCTGGGTGACTCATGGCTGCCATGTGTGGGTGCTACCTCCCCTCACCCACTATTGCCCAAATGATGTTGGGAGTGGCCCCGCTCCTCCACCCAGCACATATAACACTTAATGAGATCAAGAAGAGATGCACCGTTCTGACTACAGGAGCTGAGTGTCAAGATGAGATTGAGCAAACCTACACCAAGTGCTCTGGCTCTAGGAGTAACTCCTTCATCCAGTCCAACCAAGTTCAAAGAGCAAAAAGAGCCAGCACTTCTGGTGGTCTGGTCTTCAAAATCTTTATTCTATATCAAAAATTAAAATACAGGAACACGCAGACGTGTTTCGGCACTTGGGCTTGTTCACAGCCTCGCCATCAGTGCGGCCTCACCAGTGGCCATCAGTGTGGCCTCACCAGTGGCCATCAGTGCGGTCTCACCAGTGGCCATCAGTGCGGTCTCACCAGTGGCCATCAGTGCGGTCTCACCAGTGGCCATCAGGGCGGTTTCACCGTTGTCCATCAGTGCGGTCTCACCAGTGCATCTTATTAGTGTCCATCAGTGCAGTCTCACCAGTGCAGCTTATCAGTACCCATCAGTGCGGTCTCTTACAAGAATGTGTACTCACTCTTGTGAGATACTGTTTATATATATATATATATATATATATATATATATATATATATATTATTTTTTTTTAATCCTGGTAACCCTCAATAGATTCCAAATTATCAAACACCAAAGAAAAAATCAGCAGTCCCAATAGACCTTTACAGCTTGCCTTTGCATATGTTTGCACTGTAACATTTCATATAAATGTGTGAGGGTTTGCACTCAGTATTTTATTTTTTGAAAAAGAAAGGCATGTACCTTACTTATTAGTTCTGTGTCTACTTTTTTTTAATCCTGCATTAACCTCCCTGGTGGTATTCCCAGGCTTGGGGTGAATTTTCTGTACCAAGAGCGGTAACACCGAGCCACACTCGAGATTGCATTGCTGGATCCAAGGCTGGGTTACTTACCTTGTCCCCTGGATCCAGCCATGTTCCCCTGCTGTGTCTGCGGGCTCTCTTCTGCCTGATTCACTCTGTGTGCCGAGCTCCGTTCCCTGCAAGTGTCACTTCGCATGGGGGGCGGAGACCGGCGGCAAATTCAAATAGTGAAACACATAGTAAACATACAGTACACTGTAATCTGTAAGACTGTAATACTGTAATACTGTATCAAATCATTTCACATACCCTTTGTTCCTAGTGGTTTACCCAATGCCCTGCATGCACTTTTAATTTATACATGTCATTCTTTCTGCCTGGAAACTTGAGAAGGTCCATGGCAACCAAAAGGCGCCCCTTTCCGTCAAAAGTGCTTTTTGATCAGCTAGAAAACAGCGATAGTACATTGGAATCATTTGCAGAATTGAGAGATACTGATTTTTGGGAAAATTTATCTTCAGGCACTGATGATTATGCAAATGAGCAAATTTCAGTGTTTTTGATTTGATTACATTATTGAATACATTTTATTACTATTACGTTATTATTTTTGATAATAATTTATAGTTATTTATTATATTATAATTTATGATTTCGTGTTTCAAACTTTATCATACCCGGGATGTCTACTAGACTCTTGTTTGGAGAGATTTGTAAGTGAGTTATTCCTAAGAATTACAGGCCTACAATATAAAACGCCAAATTTCTATGCAAAAATCTGACATAATCATACCGCCAGAGAGGTTAAAGGGTAAGTGTGCAATTGGAGTTTATATCAATTGCAAGATTAAGGAGAACTCACAAACATATTGAGCAAATCATTGCCTTAGTGAACTCAAGTTCAAAGTAAATTATTTTCCAACATTGTTCTATTATTTTAGAAATAACTATTCAGATAAAAGAAGCTGACATATCTGGATATGTAGGTGTCTAACGTCATGTTATGGTGTACTGAGTAGCACTGTAATGTTGAAAAGAAATCTGCAGAATGTCCAGGGGCATTTGAATTTCCATATTTTTCATACTGAATATTGCTATTTCTTTTCCAACTTTTTAATAGATAAATACAGAAACATTAAAGTAATACTAAAGCTTATGATTTTTTTAAAAAATCACAAACATGCTATACTTACTTGCTCTGTGTAATTGTTATGCACAGAGCAGCCCTGATCCTCTTCTTTTTGAGTCCCCTGCTGGTGGTCCTGGCTTCTCCCCCCTGCTGAGTGCCCCCAATAGCCATGGGGGCAGTCAAGCAAGCTTGCTCCCGAGTCATGCTCCTGTGAATGACATTGTCCATTAACTCACAGAGCGTGGCTCGGTTCCACCTCCTGCTCCCTTTTCATTGGTTTACTGGCTGTGATTGAAAGCAGCAGGAGCCAATGAGTTCTGTTGCTGTGTGAGCCAATGAGAAGAGAGAGAGACCCAGGAGAGCTGCTGCTCTCATGCATATCTCTGGATCCAGATGGGGTTCAGGTAAGTATTAGGGGCTGCTGCACCACAAAGTTTTTTTTACCTTAATGTATAAAATGCATTAAGGTAAAAAAACTGCCTTTAGAAGCACTTTAGGCACTTTTCCAAATTTAACCTTTTAATAGGGCTTTACATGGAAAACATTAACCACTTCAGCCCTGAAAGGATTTCCCACCTTAGCACCAGAGCACATTTTGCGATTCGACACTGCGTCGCTTTAATTGACAATTGTGCAGTCATGCGACGTTGTACCCAAATAAAATTTGCATCCTTTTTTTCCCACAAAGAGAGCTTACTTTTGGTGGTTTTTATCACCTCTGCATCATTTCTGATCACCACTATAAACAAAAAAAGAGTGACAATTTTGCCAAAAAAAACTATTTCTCACTTTTTGCTAAAATACAAATCCAAAAAAAATATTTAAAAAAATGCGTTCATCGGTTTTGGCCGATTTATATTCTTCTTCATATTTTTTGTAAAAAAAAATCACAATTGGCGTTCATTGATTGGTTTGCGCAAAAGTTGCCGCGTTTACAAACCATGAGAATTAATTTCTGGCGTTCTTACATTTTTTTTTACTAGTAATGGCGGTGATCTGCGATTTTTATCTGGACTGTGATTTTTGACACTTTTTTGGGACCAATGACATTTATACAGTGATCAGAAATTTAAATATCCACTGATTACTGTGTAAATGTCATTGGCAGTGAAGGGGTTAACCTGCAGGGGGCAGTGAAGGGGTTAACTGTGTTCCCTGTATGTGTTCTAATTGTATGGGGGCTGGGCTTCCAGGGGCACCAGAGATCTAACTGATCCTAAGTACAGGGATCAGTAGATCTCTGACATGCCGCCTGACAGAACAGGGAACCGTCGTGTTTACATCGGCGGTTCCCCATTCTGGCTCTGTCACAGACGATCGCGGGTTGCCGGCAGACATCGAGCGATGACTATAAGCGGCGATTCATGGGACAGAGCCATACTGTCGCCGCTTATAGTCATTACGTGGTCGTGAAGTGGTTAAAAATATACAAATTCGGTATATAGCATGCTTGGGGGAAACCTTAAAGCTGTATGTGTTTTCCCAGAAGAGTCTTATTTTCATAGTACGTAAAATAGTACACTGGCAGCACATATTTGGCCGCAGAATATTTTTTTTCATTTACCATTAGCTTGGCTTTCATTTAAGATAAAAGCCCTTTTGGTATATTTGTATCATTCACACTAACTTTTTTTATCTAACAGTAATCAAAATTGTTAGGTAGCTGACTATGGTTGTCCTTGTTCTAGCTGAAGCAAAACTGTCCTCACATTTGCCAATTTTTATCAAATGACCACTTCAGCCCCAGAAGGATTTCCCATGTTAGGACCAGAGCACTTTTTGGGATTCCGCACTGCGTCACTTTAACTGACAATTGCGCGGTCGTGCAAGGTTGTACCCAAACAAAATTTGCGTCCCACAAATAGAGCTTTCTTTTGGTGGTATTTGATCACCTCTGTGTCATTTCTGATCACCGCTTATAAACAAAGAAAGAGCGAAAGTTTTACAAAAAAAAAAAATATTTCTTACTTTTTGCTAAAATGCAAATCCAAAAAAAAAAACATAACAAAACAAATTTATTCATCTGTTTTGGCTGATGTATATTTGTCCTCATAATTTAGGTAAAAAAGAATCGCAATCAGCGTTTATTGATTGGTTTGCGCAAAAGTTTTCAGGTTTACTAAACCATGAGTTTAGTAAACTCAGAAAACAGAAAAAACTTTCAACAATAACCAAGGCACTTCAGAACCATAACATTGCCTACCAATGGGGATTTCCTACTAAAATAATGATTAAACGACAAGGCAAATTCCACACAATCAGAAGCCTGGAATCAGATTTGAAACTACTCAATGACTGGGGAATAATACCAGCACCGGAGCCTCCCCCCTCTCCAAAACGTCTGCAACGTATGGAAACACAATGGTCTTGAACAACAGAGCGACGCCTCAGTCCGATCTACTAGTAGCTGGGCCAGTTCCTATATGCCTCTAATGCCTCTTAAAATCACGACCTTTAACGTACAAGGTCTGAACTCTCCATTCAAACATGCTTCACTGATCAGAGAAACATAACCTACTCAAATAGGATGTTTTCCTAATACAAGAAACTCATTTTGCTATAGGCAAGTCACCAATCCTGCATTTACCACAATATCCACATATTTTCTTTGCCTTCAACCCCCGAAAGAAAAATGGAGTACTGGCGGCTATAAGGAATACGACCACATTTCACCTCCACTCGGAAATAGTGGACTCCTTGGGCAGATACCACATCATCATATGCGACATTAATAGGACTACATATACCATTGCAAAGTATATGCCCCGAATAGAGTTGAGCGACCCCGAACTGTAAAGTTCGGGTCCGTACCGAACTTTGGGGTGTCTGTGACTCAGACCCGAACCCAGACATTTGAAAAAAGTTTGGGTTCGGCTTCTGGGTTCGGGTATTTTATCCTGCCTGTTGAATAGCTACAGGGCAGCCAATCAACAAGTGTTTCACTGGTTTGCCCTTAGAAGCCATCACAGCATGGCTGTGATTGGCCAGTGCATCATGGGACCCAGCCTCTGTATAAGCTGGAGTCACGTAGTGCTGCATGTCACATGCTCTCAGGCTAGTGTAGGGAGAGGATGCTGCCGGCGCTGTGAGGGACAGATTGCAGATATAATAACATCTCATCCTGCATTACAGAACGATCTGATTCTGGACTAGGTAGAGATTACTACTACTACTGCTTTGAGGAACAGATTGCAGATCTCATCCTGCATTACAGAACGATCTGATTCTGGACTAGGTAGAGTTTACTTACTACTCCTGCTTTTAGGGACAGATTGCAGATCTAATAACATCCCATCCTGCATTACAGAACAATCTGATACTGGACTAGGTAGAGTCTACTGCTTTGAGGGACAGATTATTGTTCTAAAATCATCTCCTAGTTCTATAGGGTCAGGTTCCTGCTGTTGCTGTAAGGGACAGATTATTGTTCTAAAATCATTGCCTACTCCTATAGGGCCAGGTTCCTGCTGTTGCTGTAAGGCACAGATTATTGTTCTAAAACCTACACTGCCACGGTCACGGCCTAGTCAACCTCTAGGCTCCTACTACACATCCACCTCCTCCTCCCATATTTTTTTTTTTTATTTGATTTTAAGTTATTTTCCCTATCCCCATTTTTTTGTAGGGCACTTGTCCTACTCGTACCCCCATTTTACTTCCTTTTGCAACCCAATCTGAAAAGACAGTGGAGAAAGCAAATTGAGGAGGTTTTAGATTTAATTAAACATAAAGAATTCTAAAATAAGCAGACCCTCACCCAAGTTCTAGCGGATTCTTTACAGCAAGATAGACAAAAACTTTGATCCCTACTATCATATCAAGCTGAATACAATTTGAAGAGAACCAAATCTATCTACTACTCCTTAGGGAATTAAGCCAATTCCTTACTAGCAAAATCGGCTAAACACCAACGTCTAAAAGCAAGGATCAATGCAGTTTACCACCCCACCTCCAAAAAACTTTATACAAACCTTGCAGATATTGCGAATGCCTTTGGGGACTTTTACCAAGTTCTCTACAACCTCAAAGATGATGACACAACACCTCAACCTACCCATCCTTTGGCTCTTTTCCTACAGAGTTCTTACAATCGATAATTACTACGATACCTAAACCTGGCAAGAATCCCCAGGAAGTACAAAACTATAGACTCCTTTCCCTTATTAACACGGACATCAAGATATATGCCAAAACTTTAGCCAGAAGACTTATTCCCTTGATCCCTATGTTGATACACCTGGACCAAGTGGGTTTTGTTCCTGGGCGACAGGCCCCGGACGCCACAAGGAAATTGATCTCCCACCTTACATGGCTTACAACACAAAAAAATGCCTTCTCTGTTTACTTTCCCTGGACGCAGAGAAGGCGTTTGACAGAATTCACTGATTCTTGCAGGAGACTCTACAGAAATGTGGTTTCACAGGTTGGATTAAAGAAGCTATCATGGCTCTTTACTCATCCCCTTCAGCAAGAGTTTTGACAGACGGCTTACTATGCAAACCTTTTAATATAACTAATGGCACACGCCAGGGCTGCCCCCTGGCCCCCATAATATTTGCACTCCTAATAGAACCCCTAGCTTCCAAAATTAGAGCAGAAACGAGAATCTCTGGCATTCCATATAACCATACAGAACTAAAAATTTGTCTCTTTGCGGATGACATAATCATCTTAGTCACTAACCCAACCCAATCTCTTCATTTTGTTCAACAAACACTGGATCAATACACCCAAATATCTTACTACAAACTGAATGCTTCCAAATCTGTAATTCTGAAATTATACCTACCCCCTCACATCCAGAATACCCTACAACAAAAATATGCATTCTCCTGGTCCTCAAAATCAATCCAATACTTAGGAATTAATCTTGCCCTGAACACCGCACAACTATATGACCATAACCACAAAGTAATCTTGAAGGCGCTACCAAAAGACCTAAATTCACTACGTTCCAATGGTATTTCAAAACTAGGTTGTATAGCCACTGTGAAAATGTTTATACTCCCCAAGTTATTATACATTTTGGGGCTCTTCCTATCATCCTCCCTAAAAAAAAATGTCCAAATTGCCCAACTATATATAAACCATTATATATGGGAGTCAAAACGTCCCAGATGTGCATCCCATCTGTTGCACAGACCACTGAACAAAGGAGGTGCTGCCCTTCCACACCTTCACACATACTATATAGCATCACTGCTAGATCAACTTTACTATTGGTGGCACCCCCCAGAGAGAAAGTTTGGTATGTGTTAGAATCTTCCACGCTTCACCCCTTGACCCCATATACTTGCTTACTCCTGTCCTATATTCTTCCTGAATTTGCGAAGTGCAACCACCCAACCATTAGAGCCTCCCAAACAGCATGGTCATTCCTAATCTCCCAAAACGCACAGCCAACTGAACTTATAAAAATCCCCATAGTTCTTCTCAAAGGAATTATACCGGATTTAAACATTTCCTCATGGATAAACTGTAAGATCCATCATCTCCAACAGCTCTATGACAAAGGGAGCTTAATCCCGTTTTGCACCCTGCAAAAGGACTATAACTTACCACCTTCTGAGTTTTACACATACATAAGAATGTACCATTACTTACATTCCCACAAGATCCCCGTAGAAATCGATATCCCAACCAAAGTACATCAGTTCTTCGACACCCCGCAATACAGGGGCCACGGAATCTCCTTTTTCTATACGATCATTAGCGAGAAAGTATTCCCAATTAGAACCCCATCACTGGAAAAATGGGAAACATTGCTAAATTATCAACTAACAGATGAAAACTGGCAAAGGGCATTACTCTACTCCGCCAAAACCTCCCCATGCGCAAATCGTTGGGAGTCCTATCTAAAAATACTACAAATGTGGTACCTCACGCCACTAAAACTCTCTGGCGTAACAGGTGACCAGGGTTCCCTCATTCACATAATATGGTCATGTAAATCTCTTACTTCTTATTGGAACGGGATTTTTAAACTAATAGCGGACATAACAGGCCACATTATTAGTCCAGACCCTAAAACAGCACTCTTACATATTGGATTAGAATCCCTCCCTCCTCCCTCTTGACATATCATTATACATATTTTATACGCAGAAAAATTAAACATTACCAAGAAGTGGAAGTCTATCAACATACCTAGTGTAACAGAAACCATTGCAGAAGTCAATCACCAATATGACATGGAAAGAATAGAAAGAATATTTATTTCAGGTACTTATCTAGCGTTGTCAATTTACGCAGCACTTTACATATATATTGTACATTCACATCAGTCCCTACCCTCAAGGAGCTTACAATCCCCTAACTCACATTCATACATACACATACTAGGGCCAATTTAGACAGGATCTAATTTAGCTACAGCATGTCTTTGGAGTGTGGTAGGAAACTGGAGTACCCGGAGGAAACCCACGCAGGCACAGGGAGAACATGCAGTCCAGGCAGGTAGTGTTGTGATTGTGATTTGAACCAGCGACCTCTTTGCTGCCATGCGAAAGTGCTATCCACTACACCACTGTGCCGCCCCGAATATAGCCATCTTCCTAAATTCAAATTTGAATAGAAAAGAATAGAATAGAATAAAACAGAAAATAAAGTAATAGAATGGAAAATAATGGAATAGAATAAACAAATAGAAAAAGAATAGGATTCAAAAAACAATAGAATAGAATAGAAAGACTATAACAATTTCCCACCCCTAACTCAGACCAGTCCCTCTATTTGAAGGTATCCAGACAATAGAATATAATAAATTAGAAAGAATCTAACCATTTCCCCAAATTCAAATATAATCAATTCAAATTTGAATAGAATAGAAATTAATAGATTAGAATAGGAAGATATAGTTATATTCTTTCTATACTATTTTATTCTTTTCTATTCTCTTTTTTTTATAATATTCTGTTATTTTCTATTCTATTCTCATCTATTATTTTCAAATTTGAATTTATTATATTTGAATTTTAGAAAATGGTTATATTATTTATATTCTATTCTATTGTTTTTTGAATTATATCCTTTTCTATTCTATAGTTTTCTATTCAAATTTCAGAAGATGGTTATATTCTTTCTATTGTATTCTATTTTTTTATTCTATTCTATTCATTTCTATTCTCGTCTATTCCATTATATTATTTTCTTTTATTCTCTATTCTATTTTGTTCTGTTTTACTCTATTATATTCTATTCTTTTATTTTCTGTTATATTCTTTTTTATTCTATTCTATTTTTTTCTATTATATTCCTTTATTTTCTATTCTATTTTAATCTCTTTGGAAATTGGAAAACTATTTGAAATCAAAAACCCTTCAAATTCAAATTTGAAAACGTTTTGAATTTGAAAACTATTCAAATTGAAAACTTTCTAAATTTGAATTTGAAAACTATTCAAATTTGAAAACTTGTAGTTTTATAGAGAAAAATAAGAACTTTTTAGGAAAGCCTACAACTAGACATGTGCAATTCATTTCATTCTGAATATGTTTTTTGTCAAAATTTGGCATATTCGTTC
Organism: Glandirana rugosa; assembly: GCA_018402905.1. Lineage (NCBI taxonomy): Eukaryota > Metazoa > Chordata > Amphibia > Anura > Ranidae > Glandirana > Glandirana rugosa. The sequence goes on from BLSH010093678.1 coordinate 128,477, forward strand.
ATTCGGAAGCTTCCGAATGAGCGAAAGACTATTTGATGAATTTTTTTCTAAAACAAATTTTCTAAAGGAACTTTAATGCGAAAAAACAAAAATCCAAAAATGCGAAAATCAGAAAGAGCGAAGATACAAAAATAAGAACAAAAACGCAAAAATCAGAAAGAGCGACATTTCAAAAATTAGAACGAAAATCCAAAAATTTGAAAGGACAAAATATATTTGAATAATTTAGTTTTACGTATTTTCTATTAAATTATTAACCATTATTATAGATTTTTTATTATTTTTATTTATTAATAATAATAATAATAATAAATAAAAATAATAAAAACTATAATACTAGTTATAAACTATTAAATTATAGGTATTAAAATTTTCTTTCAAAAAGTGTTAGTGAACGTAACAAATACAAATTCATCCAAAGTTACGAATCATCCGAAATAACGAATACCACATCTAAATGAATGGAACGCAACAATTACGAATGCATCCAAAGTTTTGAATTATCGAAAAAATGAATACCACATCTACACTGTTGGAACATAACAAGTACAAATGCATCCGAAGTTACGAATTATCAAAATAACGAATGCTGATCATAACAAATAATCTGATAAATGATAAAAAAACAAATTAAATGAAAACAACACATTTTTTGGCAGTGCACATGTCTACCTAAAACCTAACCTTTAACCACTATTGGTCAACATTATTTAGTTATTCTGTCTAAAACGTAACCACTTCCGGACTGCCTGCCATCGTTATACGGCGGTACTTTGCCGCTGAATACCATTGCTATGGATAGCTACCATAACCCCGGTATTTTTTTGAACAGTGGGCGGTCCTCTTTCAGATAAAAGTGGTCTCTGCATCAGATTCTCCGCAAGATCACTTTTATCGGTGGTGGGAGAGGGCCCCCCTCCCACCACACTATGGTCTTCTCCGCTGCTTACCAGACCCACTGGTAGCAGAGGAGATGATCCAATCCTGTCACCCCAGTGCCTGTGAGCCGAGTGAGCAGAAGATGCTGCCCACTCGGCTCCAGAGCATAGCGAGGCAGAAGCGACGTCAAAAACGTCACTTCTGCCCAAAGCTCTTAAAGGAGACTTATTTTTTCAAGTGTCATTTTTTCTTTTTTTTTTTTTTTATTGCATTTAAGTGTAAATATAAGAACTGAGCTCTTTTTGACCCCAGATCTCATATTTAAGAGGTTCTGGCATGCTTTTTCTATTACAAGGAATGTTTACATTTCTTGTAATAAGAATAAAAGTGATCAACATTTTTTTTATTAAAAGAACAGTAAAAAAATAAAAAGTAAAATAAATAATAATAATAAAAAAATTTAAAGCGTCCCGTCCTGCCGAGTTCACGCAGAGAAGCAAATGCATACTTATGTCCCGCTGGCATATGAAAACAGTGTTCAAAACACACGTGAGGTATCACCATGATTGTTAAAGCAAGAGCAATAATTGTAGCACTAGATCTACTCTGTAACTCAAAACTGGTAACCTGTAGCCATTTTTAAACATCGACGATTGAGATTTTTAATTGCCAAAGTTTGCCGCCATTCCACGAGTGGGCGCAATTTTGAAGCATGACATGTTGGGTATCATTTTACTCGGTGTAACATTATCTTTCACAATATGGAAAAAAATAGGCCAACTTTACTGGAGTCTTATTGTTTAACTCAAAAAAGTGATTTTATTTCTTTAAATTGCACTTATAAGACCGCTGTGCAAATATGGTGAGATATAAAGTATTGCAACAACCGCCATTTTATTATCTAGGGTGTTAGAAAAAAATATATAATGTTTGTGGGTTCTAAGTAATTTTATAGCAATAAAAATCAGATTTTAACACTGAATCTCAAAAAGAGGATCGGTCTTGAAGTGATTAAACCCAGGAATAACCCCACTTGACCCTTATATATATATGTAATTATTAGAGTTGATCGAACCTCTGGAAGTCCGAGTTCGGCAGGTTCGGCCGAACTTATGGACAAAGTCCGGGTTCGGGTCCAGACTTGACCCGAACTTTGACCTGGACCCCGAACCCCATTGAAATCAATGGAGACCTGAACTTTTAGGCACAAAAATGGCTGTAACAAAGTCCTGGCAAGTCCTAGAGGTCTGCAAAAGGAAGGAAAATGGGGGTAAGAGTTGGACAAGTGCCCTACAAAGAATTGGGGATAGGGAAATAACTTAAAACAATTTTTAAGCTAAAATGACATAAAAAAATCAAAAATGGAGGTGGCTGTGGAGTTGGAGGTTGAGGAGGCGGTGAAAGTGGCGGTGGAGGAGGAGGAGGTAGCCAACACGTTTTTTTTTATTTTTGTGCAAGAAATGCACCGCTGGCCGCAAATGTAGTTTTTAGAATTTTTTTTTTAAACCAGCTATGTAGATGCACTTTTTAATTTTGTGCAAGAAACACTAATCTGTCCCTTTAAGCAACAGCAGGAACCTCTCCCTATAGAACTTGGAGATGAATGGCATATCGGTATGGATGTCACGCCACTTCCTCAAACTCAATCTTTCTAAAACACGCCCTTTACTCACTTATTCAACAAAACACCGCAGTAATCAGTCCTTCCCCGCTTAAAAACTCTACAACGCCTCCAACTCCGCCGTTCTAAATCGGTCACTAACCTATACCCCCGACTTTCACTCCAGCCTCAGATCCTAATGCGGGTCGTGGGACCATACACACCTTCCTAGTTACCAACACGGTAACTAGAATTACCATTTCAGTACTCCTCCACTAGCTCCTCCTCCTTTATAATGTTCGAGACAAAATCTTTCTAACTCAAACTCCTTCACCGCACTGTAGGTATGGCTATACGGTAAGTAGAGGTTCAAGATATCCCTCTCCAAGGACGACAACGAATTTCCCTGTCTAA
>BLSH010093678.1:131379-141654 GCA_018402905.1 Glandirana rugosa
ACCTAGTCCAGTCAGACCGTTCTGTGCAGCAGGATGAGGTCTGCAATCTGTCCCTCAAAGCAGCAGTACTAGTATCTCTCCCTAGTCCACAATCAGATCGTTCAGTAATGCAGGATGAGATGTTCTGCAATCTGTCCCTCACAGAGCCAGCAGCATCCTCTCCCTAAACTATCCTGAGAGCATATGACATGCAGCACGGTGACTCCAGCCCCATATAGAGGCTGGGTCACATGATGCACTGGCCAATCACAGCCATGCCATTAGTAGGCATGGCTGTGATGGCTTCTAGGGAAAACCAGTGAAACACTTGTTGATTGGCTGCCCTTGGCAGCTGTTCAACATGTGGAATAAAATACCAGAACCCCGGACCCGAACCCGGACTTTTTTTTAAAAGTCCGGGTTCGTGTCCTGGTCCCGGACACCCCAAAGTTTGGTACGGACCCAAACTTTACAGTCCGGGTTTGCTCAACTCTAGTAATTATCTCTTTCACTATTTAGTGGCCAACAATAAACATCTCTTATACAGACATTTATAGCAAAATATATCCCAAATGCCTGCAACATGACGAGCATCCAAATGCAATGGGGTTGATTTACTAAAACTGTTGAGTGCAAAACCTGGTGCAGCGCTACAAACCAGAATCAGCTTCCAGGTTTTTTTTGTCAAAGCTTAATTGAACAAGCTGACGTTAGAAGCTGATTGCAACCAAAGTTTTGAATTATCAAAATAACGAATACCGCTTCTACATGGGTGGAAAGTAACAAGTACAAATGCATCCGAAGTTACGAATTATCAAAATAACATCTTTTTTTGTCAAAGCTTAATTGAACAGGCTGAAGTTAGAAGCTGATTGACTCCCATGCACAGCTGCACCAGATGTTGCACTCTGGTTTTAGTAAGTCAAATGTACAGTATGTATGTCACATAATACATTTATAGCAGCATGTGTCCCAAAAATAGTACAATCACATTACAAACCAATTTAGTCCTCAGAGACTCTGGAGTAAATAGTAGAGTATAGGGCTTTTCAATAATAACCAAGTTTGGTATGTAACATAAAGAAGAAGAAGGAATTTTTAAGATATATTGGCCCATTCTGGATCACGGTACTGAGTCCTCTGCTGCCAAGATATCCACAAAATTGTATACCGAAGAGTGCAGTCTCCGAACACCAATTTGGTTATTAAAGGGAAAAAAATAGTATAAGCCTTTTTAATGAAGTTTGATTTTTTTTTTTACCCACCTAAAAGATGTATTTAATGTAAAACTATGGACACAATTATGGACACAAGCCACATTTGAGCAATGCCATTGACCAAATATGGCCTTGCTCATATTTGGTCAATGATATCACCACTATGTATGCACTTTCCTTTAGATAGCGGTGCTGTCATTTGACTAGTGGTACTGTTTGGAACAATCGTATGTGTCAGGTCATCAGGGTTTTTTTTACGGTGAGTTAGCAAGGTAGTGGACTTCATGATTGATGATGGATTTACAAGGAGGGACATTGCCCTCATCATAATGGGGATAAGTTGCTTTGCCAGAGGTTCCCCCCTAGCAAGGCATCCACCTAAGCTGAGGAGATGTGGTCTGGTATGGTCCAGGAGGGGGACATCAAGTTCACCCCCTTTCCTGGCCAGCCAGACTGCATGCTGGGATTAAGGGTCTGGTGTGGATTTTTAGGGGTAGCTTACATATTTTTATGAGGTACCCCCTAAAATCTATACCGGACACAAAGGGTCTAGAAAACCCTAAGACAATTAATTATATATGATGAGCCAATGGTTAAGAAATTAGAGAGCTTTAAATTAATTGTCTTTGGAATATGCTGTATGTGGCAAGGCAATTAGGTTAGGATCCAGGCTTCTCAATAGTTGGGTCTAATGAAAATGGACTCTTGTTTAGAAAAAATGCTTTCAAATACAGTATACTAATGCTTTACTTTAAAATTATAAGTAATATTTCAGTGGTTGTTTATTCATAGCTGTTCTAGATCAACAATAGTAAAGAATGAGCAAAACATTGTGGAACAAGCAAGGTGAAAATGAAAGCCTTTTTCAGATTGAGAACTATAGGTACTTTGAAACTAAGTACTGAGATCATTGTAAAGCAATTTTTATTTAAAATAGAGTCATAGCCTCCCATTAAAAAAAAACAAAAACTAACTCTCTCTCTCTCTCTCTCTCTCTGTGTATTGGGTTGAGGTTCGGACTCTGTGCAGGCCAGTCAAACTCACTCATCTATGTCTTTATGGACCTTGCTTTTTGCACTGGTGTGCAGTCATGTTGGAACAGGAAGGGGCCATCCCTAAACTGTTTCCATAAGGTTGCAAGCATGAAATTGTCCAAAATGTCTTGGTATGCTGAGACCTTAAGTGTTTCCTTAACTGGAACTAAGTGGACAAGCCCAACCCATGAAAAACAACCCCACACCATGATTCCCTCCACCAAATGATTTGAATCAGTGCCCAAAACAAGGTCCATAAAGACATAGATGAGTGCGTTTGGAGTGGAGGAAAGGCATCCCAATACTTTTGACAATACAGTGTATATACTGTATTCTGTATATATATATATATATATATATATATTACAGTGCTTAATGTGCATCTACACCTACAGTTTTTTCTTAGTTCCACTGCAAAGTCTTACACATACCTTCAGATTCTGCTACTAAATTCCACTTCATCCAATGTTATATTATGGATGACAACAATGCTGCCCTGAACCAGAATTCAGAGCAGCATTGTCAACCTCATGAAAGCTGTACCTGCTTACACTAAAGTTGTTACATGGGACATGGCTATCAGCATTCTCACTGCTGATTTGGAATCCTGTAGCTTGTCACTCAGCAACTGCCCACACCTAGTCCCTCCCACCCATTGGTTTCTGAATTGACAGCAATACCTCTGCTAATACCCTCCCCCAGGGAGCTGCAGTGTCTGGGAGGGAAATTGGGAAAGGCATAAATGAAGGATTTGTCTCACTAAGGCCCCATTTGCACTTGTTTCTACATGTCTACAAATCACTCTGAATGCCAATCGAAGCACCTCTCACTAAACAAAATTGTTACCTTACAGTCCTGTACACACTCATGAGTTTGCTTTGTTTCAGAAATTACTGTATACCCCATGTCACTTTCATTGTGCTTTGCATCATCTTGAAGCCCCCATAGAGATGTATGGCCTTGACTTGCTGTTCTGTATGAAGTACTGTGCTTTTCTGACAGCAAAAAAAAAAGGTGACGAGGAGGTGTTGTATTGCCTCCTCACTACCTCTTTTAACCCTCTAATTATCAGACAACTGTGTGGTTGCAGAGTTGTTGCAGGAATTATACCTTCTGCCCCGTTCACTGGAATGCACAACAGAGGGTAAAATTCCTGCCGCGCCAATGGCATGTGTACACCTCTGACCACTATCTTAGCAGCAACAGAGGGAGCAGTTGAGGGGCTGTAAAACACAGCTAAACTGCAGAGTTTTACTTCCTCGCAATCGCAAGTGTAAAAGAGGCCTGTGATAGTGCTCCCTAAAAGCACCTGCAACTTTTGAGGAGCGCTTATTAAGCAGTAGCTGTGCTTTTTGTTCAGGTCCAGGCTGTAGTTTTCATCCCAAAGAAGCAGGAAGGTGAGCAGGGACTGGAGCGGGGGATCCGGATATATGACATATGGAGTACAGATTAGATTAGCGTGATACAGCAGGAAGGAGAACAGGGACCAGAGCGAGGACCAAGCAGGAAACTGAATGGTGGGAATCAGCAGAGTGGGAGATCAGATCAGAACAGAAGATCAGCAGAACATAGAATCAGTATGAGATCAGCAGAACAGAGTTTCAGCATACCGGAGGATAAGCAGAGTGAGGGAGTAGTGTGGTAAGGGGGATTACTACTGAGTGGGGATTGGTGGGGGGTGTTATTACCTAGTGTGGGGTTACTACTAGGGGGTTGGTGGGTGTTGGGAATGTACTACTGGGCAGGGGGTGGTGGGGTATTTGGGAATTCATTACTGAGAATGGGGTACTATTGAGCCAGGAAAATGCTGAGCAGTGGATCTGCTGAGTCAGAGAACTGCAAGATGGGAGATCTAATAAACCAAGGGGTACTAATGAGCCAGGAAACTGCTCAGCAGGAAATCTACTGATCCAAGAAACTTATGAGCTGCAGATTAAGGATGGGCTCGGGCTTGTTTGCAACCGCACATGCCCAAGCCCGCCAGGAAGCTGGAACTGCGCCACGCCGAACTAATCACAGGCAGTTTAACATTTCCCAATCCACAACTGCTCAGATCAGGAAATGTCTCACTGCCTGTGATTAGCGTGGTATAGTGTCAGCTTCCTAGAAGGCTCGGGCATGTGCTGTTGTGAACAAGCCCGAGCCTATCCTTACTGAAGATCTGCTGAGCAGGGGTATTAGTAAGACAGGAAAGTGATGTGCAAGGGTACTACTGAGCCATCTAAAGCACCAAGAAACAAAAAAACACACTAGACATCACACCTACACCCAACCATGCCAAACTGATATCACTTCCTATTTAAAATAAATAGAAAACCAAGCAATAGATGCAGACAGTGCAACTTGGGATCAATACTTCTTTGTGTGCCCTCATAGGAAGTGGATTCCTGTGGTGGCACATCAAGAAGATGAAGAGCCAGGAGCACCAGCAGGGGATGCAAGAAGAGGGGGATCAGCGCAAAGTAAGGGCAGGGTAAGTATAAACATGTTTGTTATTTAAAAACAATAAAAGAGAGAGTTTACAATTACTTTAAGGGAGCAAATAAGAGATAAAAAAAGTTGTTAGGGTTCACATACTCTTTATTGTTTGCATAATAAGCTGTAGATAGAAATTACAAGAACACACCATGTTCATTCCTTTCAAGTTGAATTGGGACAATGTGTTTAAAGCCTAAGTTTATTTAAAAAAAATAAGGGACGTTGCTTTCTTTCAGACGATGTGTCCCTTGCTCTGATGGCTCCTAGTAGACATGTGCAGAACAAAAAAAAATGTTTCATTTTGTTTTGATTCGTTATTTACATATATTTGTTAAGTTAGATTTGTTTCATTTGTTTAATGCATTTTTGGAATTTGTTTCATTTATTCGTTTTCAAATTGATTTGAAACGTTTTTGAATCAATTTCGAAATAGTTTTTGAATTCGAAAAGTTTTTGAATTCAAATCATTTTCAAATTCGAATAGTTTTCGATTTGAACAGCTTTCGAAACTGAATATTTTTCCAATTTCCAAAAAGAATAAAATAGAATAGAAAATAAAGGAATAGAATAGAAAAAATACAATAGAAGAGAAAATAAAAGAATATAATACCACTTCCGATTCAGGCGCCGTGTGAGGATGGAGTGATTTGTCACGGCTCCTGCTCCCCTCGACTAATCTGCCTACAAATCTCATGCCACAGCACCGGCTCCCATGAGCAGTTCACAGTGCCATTATCCGGAGGGTCAGATGGCCCATTTTCTGGAGCGCTCCGCTCCTTGCCCCAGACAGGCTTCACAAAAAGAAATGGGCACAGCGGCAGGAATAGCTGCTAATATGTGGCTGAGAAAACCACAGCTCCTCCCTCTCTAACGTGGCAATCTCCAGAGTACACTGAAGCAGCACATGCCAGAATCGCTCTGGCTGTAGCACAACTCCTTAGCCCCACAATCACAGAGACAGTTGACAAAGCTATTCAGCATGGCATGGAGCAGCTGCAACAGGACTTAAAAAAACCAGACCCATAGGCTGCAGGAGTCAGAGCAATGGATAACGAGAGTGGAGGAACAACTACAACAGGCAACAGCCTCTATATCTATCCACTCAGGAGTACTCCATTTTTTCATAGAGAAGCTGGAGGACCTTGAAAATCGGTCCCGTAGGAATAACCTACACATCATAGGTCTCCCTGAATCTTACAAAACAACATCCCTAATGGAGCTCTGCAGTCACCACATTCCTGAAGCTCTAGGTCTCTGTTTTCCCTGCATTGTGGAACAAGCACATCATATAGACCCTCTGCAAGCTCAGCAACCCAAACCACGACCAGCAATTGAACACTATTTAAATTATGCAGAAAAGCACATCATACTACAACATTACCATAAGGTGCAGGGTCTGTCCGTCAATGGTGTGGGAGATTAGCTCATGGGGATGAGCTTTCTGGAGGAAAAATAGTCAGCGTGTAGGCAACTTTCCTTAAAATGTGGCCGCTTGGCAGGTTTATTGATAAATATGTTTGCATATTAAAAAACAAAACAGAAAATAAGTCCTTGCCATTCTGCTTTAAACTAAACAGTATCGGTTCCTCACTATACGGTGTGGGGTTGGCCCCCAACACCCACAAAACATAAGCAATATGCAAACCTTGGTTTGTCCAACGCAGCACACAGAGCTCCCTAAGATCCCTCTCTGAGGTTCAAGCCAGAGCCAAAGTGAGATCTCTTCCTGATTATTTGAGTCCACCTACTGGCGGATTCCAGTGGACCACAAACTTGAGACATATTATTCAGCTTCCTGAAATCATTACAGAACCTGATAGTGCCATCGGGCTTTGGGACCAGCACTATAGGGCTCAACCAGGTGCTATGGGACTCCTCTATCATGTCTAACTCCAACATGGTTTCTGTTATACAAGCTGTACACTCACTACTTTTCATTGTAGCAAAGTGTCATTTCTTCAGTGTTGTCACATGAAAAGATAGAATAATATATATTCAAAAATGTGAGGGGTGTACTCACTTTTGTGAGATACTGTGTATATATATATATATTTACATTTTTGTGAAAATAAAAATAATAATAATAATAATCATAGCATTAAAAAATAATAATTAAATTGTGGTAAGCGACATTTCCCTGCTGGTCTCTTTTTTTTTAAGAACTAAAACGGCATGCGGACCACTGAGGACCACCTCAAAATACATACCATACCTAAAGCGAACCCTCCAAAATACATACCAGACCTCAAGGTTCTGGTATGTATTTTGCGACTCACCAAGCCGTTTTTACAAAAAAAATATCAGCAGGAAAATATCAATTACAACAATTTAAGTGACCTTTTTCTCCAAATTTCCCAATTCCATTCTGAAGTAGAAAATGATAGAGAAACAAAAAAACTCCCCCAAAATCTATGATTCGTTTTAGGGGAGAAGCTCCAGACTGACAGTGATTATGGCATCCAGAGCTGCTTTCTCCACACAAAGGGACGTATAAATAAAGTTGTACTTTAGACTTTGTGTTTTGCCTGGATCACAATTTAAATTGAAGATTTGATAACACAACTTTTAATTTTTTTAGATAAGCTATATATTTTTTTAATTAAATCCTTGCGGCTCTCAATAGATTCTAAATTATCAAACACTCAAGAAATTATCAGGAGTCTCAGTAGACCTTTACAGCTTGCCTTTACATATGTTTGCACTGTAACATTTCTTATATAAATGTGTAAGGGTTTGCATTCAGTATTTTAATGAAAAAGGAGGCATACACCATGTTTATTAATCCTGTATCTCCTGTTTTTAAAGCTGCATTAGAAGGTACGTGGGTAATTGTACTTTACGTAAAATTGAAAATTTAAGGAGGATTCACAAACATATTGAGCAAGTCATTGCCTTAGTAAATCCAAGTTCAAAAGTAAATTTTTGCTAACATTATTCCATTTTTTTACAGATATTTATTCAGATAGAAGAAACTGACATTTCTTTATATGTAGGTGTCTAAGGTTATGTTATGATGTAGTAAGTAGCATTGCAATTTTGAAAAGATATTTAGAGGGTATCCAGGGACATATACATTTCCATACTTTTCATATATACAGTCTTTTGGCAGAATTAGAAAATTGAAAGAAAATTGCTATTAAAGAAAAAAAAAATTACAGACCCAGGCCAGTGTAGTCAGCTGTTCTCATATTCAGCCTCTCTGCATTGTACAGTGCAGTGAGCAGCCTTCGGACCAATACTGATAGAAGATGAAGGATGTTTTAATTCATATGGGTTCATTTACCAAAAAAAATCCTGTGAAAAAAAAAAATCATGTGAAAAGCAAATACCTGTTTACTTGTATAATCTACATGTGATTGAATAAATTAAGTTAATATTCCCCAAATCTTCAGTAATTTAACACAACTGTCTTTACTTTCAACATGAATAAGTGTTATTAACCACTTGCTAACCACCCTATAGCAGTTTTACAGGGTGGCAGCTCTGCACCGGACCGTGTATATATACGTGATCCTGCACTTCCACCTGCAGAGAGCGCATGTGCGAAGCCAGTGAGCCTCTTCTGCTGTGATTATTCACAGCAGAAGCCGATCTATGGGTGCAGGGCACTCAAAGTCCACTGGCACCTGTCAATCATCGGGCAAAAACTCAGAACGGAGCTCTGCCTATGTAAAGAAGTCAGATCTCTGTTCTGACAGGAGGGAAAGGGATGGATTCTGTGTTCCTGCAAAGCAGGGACTTAAATCCATTTCTTCCCCTAGTAAAAGCAGTACATAAAAAGCATTGGCTAGGCACACAGTTAATCCTTTGATTGCCTTAGATATTTAAAGGATTTGTAAATTCAGAAGGTGTTTTATTTTAATGCATAAGATAAAAAAACCTTATGTGTGTAGCTGCCCCCCAACAACCTCTAATTACTTTATTGAGCCCCATCTCTCCAGCAATGTCCACGAATGTCCAAGCCAACCAGGATGCTCCTCCTGATTGGCTGAGACACAGCATTGGCACCATTGGCTCCCGCAGCTGTCAATCAAAGGCAGCCAGCCAATCAGGGGAGAATGGCCAGAATGGACACACAGAGCTCTCATTCAGCTCGGATGCCCCCATAGAAAGCTGCTGGCTGTGGGGGCTTTTGATATGAGCACAGAAGAGGTACCTGAGAAGAGGAGGATCCAGGGTGCTCTGTGCAAAACTAATTGCATAGAGGAGGTAAGTATAACGTGTTTATTATTTAAAAAAACAAGACTTTACAATCATTTTGTTGGAAAAAAATGACATCAATTTATTTGGGTACAGCGTTGAATGACCACGCAATTGTCAGTTAGAGTAACGCAGTGCCGTACCGCAAAAAATGGCCTGGTCATGAAGATGAAGGGGGGTAAATCTTGCGGAGTTGAAATGGTAATGATAAAAAATAGAATGATTGCACAAAAAATAGCAATGTAAGAAAAAAATGGGAGATAAACTTTAATGTTGTTAACCACTTGCTGACGGCTGATCGGCAAATGACGGCGACAGAGTGGCTCTGTAACGCGGATCGCCATCATGCGACGGCGGCCGTGATACAGAGCCTAGTGAGCGCGCGCGCTCGCTGTGTTCAGGGGGGGCCAGGGAGCGGGTGCGGCGGCTTCGATTGCCGCCGGCTACCCGCGATGCCCCCCCTGGAGTGAATGAACGGAGGTTTGTGTATGTAAACACGGACCTCCGCTCTGTGTGAGGGGGAAGGGCTGTGATCATAGCCTTCCTGTACATGAAGGCTGTGACCACTTCCCTTCTCCTGTTAGGGCAGTCCCCCATACAGTTAGAACACGCCCAGGGAACACAGTTAACCCTTAGAGCGCCCCTGCAGGTTAACCCCTTCACTGCCAATGGCATTTACATAGTAATCAGTGCATTTTTATAGCACTGATCGCTGTATAAATGCCAATGGTCCCAAAAAAGTGTCAAAACGTTCCGACATGTCCGCCCTAATATCGCAGTACCGCTAAAAATCGCAGATCGCCGCCATTACTAGTAAAAAATAAAAGAAAAATAAAAACCCCAAAAATGAATTCTCATCATCCGTAAACGCGACCACTTTTGCGCAAACCAATCAATAAACGCCGATTGTGATTTTTTTTATCGAAAATATGAGGAAGAATATAAATTGGCCAAAAACGGTGAAAAAAAAATGTTTTTTTATATTTTTTTTTTGGATTTGTATTTTAGCAAAAAGTAAGAAATTTGTTTTTTTTTTGCAAAATTGTCGCTCTTCTTTTGAAGTATGGTAATTTACATATCCTAGTTACGGATCGTTTTCCGATCCGTATAATTCCAATGTAATTGGTGAAGTCGGGGCCTTCCTAAAGGTCGAAATCCTGGCCTCGGGAAAAATGCTAAGCCGCGACGCAGCGAAATTGACTGTTAACGCGCCAGCACGCTGCAACATGGGTTTGTTTTAAACGCAGGAAAAAAAGGGTGTTTATCTCGAAAGAAAACCACCGTAAACTAGGGGAGACGCAGTAAAGACTAGCGGCGATATTTGTTTTCTTCTCGCTGTTAAAACGTTTTTTTTTTGTTTAAAGAAT
>BLSH010093678.1:175824-187012 GCA_018402905.1 Glandirana rugosa
CTTGTTATTAGACAGGGAGTGTCGTGGTCGTCCTTGGAGAGGGAGATCGTCATCCACTACTAAAATCTTGTTATTGGACAGGGAGTGTCGTGGTCGTCCTTTGAGAGGGTTCTAAAATCATCACATACTGCTAGAGGGAGAGGTTCCTGCTGGTGCTGTGAGGTAAAGATTATTGTTCTAAAATCATCTCCTAGTGCTATAGGGAGAGGTTCCTGCTGGTGCTGTGAGGGACAGATTATTGTTCTAAAATCATCTCCTAGTGCTATAGGGAGAGGTTCCTGCTGGTGCTGTGAAGGACAGATTATTGTTCTAAAATCCTCACATACTGCTAGAGGGAGAAGTTCCTGCTGGTGCTGTGAGGGCCAGATTATTGTTCTAAAATCATCACATACTGCTAGAGGGAGAGGTTCCTGCTAGTGCTGTGAGGACCAGATCATTGTTCTAAGATCATCACATACTGCTAGAGGGAGAGGTTCCTGCTGCTCCTGTGAGGGCCAGATTATTGTTCTAAAATCATCACCTAGTGCTATAGGGAGAGGTTCCTTCTGGTGCTGTGAGGGACAGATTATTGTTCTAAAATCATCACCTACTGCTAGAGGGAGAGGTTCCTGCTGGTGCTGTGAGGGACAGATTATTGTTCTAAAATCATCTCCGAGTGCTATAGGGAGAGGTTCCTGCTGGTGCTGTGAGGGAGAGATTATTGTTCTAAAATCATCACCTAGTGCTATAGGGAGAGGTTCCTGCTGGTGCTGTGAAGGACAGATTATTGTTCTAAGATCATCACATACTGCTAGAGGGAGAGGTTCCTGTTGGTGCTGTGAGGGCCATATTATTGTTCTAAAATCATCACATACTGCTAGAGGGAGAGGTTCCTGCTGGTGCCGTGAGGGACAGATTATTGTTGTAAAATCATCACCTACTGCTAGAGGGAGAGGTTCCTGTTGGTGCTGTGAGGGACAGATTATTGTTCTAAAATCATATCCTAGTTCTATAGGGAGAGGTTCCTGCTGGTGCTGTGAGGGACAGATTATTGTTCTAAAATCATCACCTAGTGCTATAGGGAGAGGTTCCTGCTGGTGCTGTTAGGGACAGATTGTTGTTCTAAAATCATCACCTACTGCTAGAGGGAGAGGTTCCTGCTGGTGCTGTGAGGGACAGATTATTGTTCTAAAATCATCTCCTAGTGCTATAGGGAGAGGTTCCTGCTAGTTCTGTGAGGGACAGATTATTATTCTAAAAGCATCTCCTACTGCTATAGGGAGAGGTTCCTGCTGGTGCTGTGAGGGACAGATTATTGTTCTAAAATCATCACATACTGCTATAGAGAGAGAGGTTCCTGCTGGTGCTGTGAGGGACAGATTATTGTTCTAAAATCATCACCTAGTGCTATAGGGAAAGGTTCCTGCTGGTGCTGTGAGGGACAGAATATTGTTCTAAAATCATCACCAACTGCTAGAGGGAGAGGTTCCTGCTGGTGTTGTGAGGGACAGATTGTTCTAAAATCATCACCTAATGCTAAAAGGAGAGGTTCCTGCTGGTGCTGCGAGGGACAGATTATTGTTCTAAAATCATCACCTACTGCTAGAGGGAGAGGTTCCTGCTGGTGCTGTGAGGGACAGATTATTGTTCTAAAATCATCACATACTTCTATAGGGAGAGGTTGCTGCTGGTGCTGTGAGGGGCAGATTATTGTTCTAAAATCATATCATACTGGCGTAGGGAGAGGTTTCTGCTGTTGGTGTGAGTGGTGCATTTCTTGCACAAAAATAAAAAGTGCGTCTACTTTGCTGTTTTCCAAAAAAAAAAAGAATAATTTATTATTCTTTTTTTTTGTATCAATAAATAGTACTACATTGTACATTTACGTACAGAATGAGGAGAGCATCAAATAAGGGAAGTGGTACTTGTGCTGCTGGAGTTGGTGGTGTTGGTAAAGTTCCTGTTGCAAGGAGAGGACGTGGTCGATTTGTGCCAGCTACATGCACAAGTGAAAAACCTTCTTCAGGTGCGAGTAGCCGACAGAACCTTCAATGTTATATGGTAGGCCCGAATGGGGCTCAACGAATGGTGAGGCCAGAACAAGTACAGGCGATAGTAGATTGGGTGGCTGACAATGCCTCCAGTTCCTTCACATTGTCTCCCACCCGGTCCTTTGATGAAAGCTCAGAGTTGGCACCTGAACCCCATGGCCACCTGTCTTTTACCTCAGCCCCTTGTAAAACAGCCAAGCAGTCTGAGCCCCAAGTCATGCAACAGTCTCTTATGCTTTTTGATGACTCTCCTGGTGTGCTTTCCGTGAGCCATCCACATAGCCCTGCCCCAGAAGTGGAAGACATTGAGTGCACCAATGCCCAACCACTTCTGTTGCAGGATGAGGACATGGAAACACCACCGCAGCACCTCTCTGATGATGACGAAACACAGGTGCCAACTGCTGCAGCTTTCCACAGTGTGCAGACTGACAAGGAGGGCAGTGGTGAATGGTGGGTGGAAGATGATGTGGAGGAGGATGATGAGGTCCTAGACCCCACATGGAATGAGTGTCATGCGAGTTACGTGTGCAGTTTGGAGGGAGAGGTGGTGGTCGCACAGAGGCACCAGCACAGCAAAAGAGGAAGCAGGTTGCAAAAGCGGAGCGAGCATCCCCTAGACAGTACGCCTGCTACTACCCACCGCACACAGGGACCTAGCACACCAAAGGCAGCTGAAAGGCATTCCCCGGTCATGGCAGTTCTTCAGACAATGTGCTGACTACAAGACACGAGTGGTTTGCACGTTGTGCAATGAGAGCCTGAATCGAGGCATAAATGTTCTAAACCTTAGCACAACCTGCATGACCAGGCATCTAAATTCAAAGCACTTGCTGCAGTGGAATAAGTACCTCAAAATCCAAGAAAGGACTCGGCCTCCTCCTGCTTCCTCTTCTGCTGCTGCCTCGG
This sequence comes from Glandirana rugosa, assembly GCA_018402905.1. Lineage (NCBI taxonomy): Eukaryota > Metazoa > Chordata > Amphibia > Anura > Ranidae > Glandirana > Glandirana rugosa. The sequence continues at coordinate 178,764 of BLSH010093678.1, forward strand.
CCTCTTCCTCCACCTCTACAGTGCCTGTGTAACCTGCCACCCAGCAAACAGAGCATGTGACAGCAACGCCACCATGTCCGCCACCGTCACCAAGCATTTCCACACCATGGTCCCATTGAAGCTTACAGCTGTCCATCTCCCAAACACTGTAGAGAAAGAGGAAGTACCCCCCTACCCACCCATGATCCCTGGCCCTGAATGCCAGCATTTCAAAATTCCTGGTCTTTGAAATGCTGTCATTTCGTCTGGTGGACACGGACAGTTTTAAAAACCTGATGGCAGTGGCTTTCCCACAGTACGTGCTTCCTAGCCGCCACTACTTTTCCAGGCGAACCATCCCTTCCCTGCACAAACAAGACGGGGACGAGATCAAGTGTGCACTGCACAATGGCATCTGTGGCAAGGTCTACATAACCACTGATACGTGGACCAGTAAGCACGTGCAGGGATGCTATATCTCGCTAACTGCGCACTTGGCAAATGTAGTGGCGGGTGGGCCTGAGGCGGCTAGCCATTTGGCGCATATCCTTCCGCCACCGAGGATCGCAGGGCATTTCTCTTTGCCTCCGGTTGCCTCCCCCCTACTGCACTTCCTCCTCCTCCTCTACCACCTCCTCATCTGCTCAGCGTAACACCTTCACCACCAACTTCAGCACATCCAGGGGGCAATGACAGCAGTCTGTTTTAAAACTGATATGTTTGGGGGATAAATGCTATGGATGGGCATTGAATAACAGACCGATGAGTGGTTGTTGCCACTGAGCCTCAAGCCCGGCCTGGTGGTGTGCGATAAATCTCGTAGCAGCTATGGGCCTAGCCGGTTTGACGCACATCCCTTGCCTGGCGCATGTGCTGAATTTGGTGGTGCAGAAATTTATAAAAAACTACTCAGATATTTCAGATCTGCTGCAGAAAGTGCGGGCCATCTGTGCGCGCTTTCAGCGTTCTCACCCTGCTGCTGCTGGCCTGTCTGCGCTGCAGACAGGCCAGCAGCAGCAGGGTGAGAACGCCGAACTTCACCTTGCACATGCTTGCGGAACTCCACCTTGCACATGCTGGAGAGATTGTGCGAGCAAAAGCAGGCAATAGTGGAGTTTCAGCTGCAGCACGCACGGTTCAGTCACTCTGCGGAACAGCACCACTTCACCACCAATGAGTGGGCCTCCATGCGAGACCTGTGTACCATATTGCAGTGTTTCGAGTACTCCACCAACATGGCCAGTGCCGATTACGCTGTTCTCAGCGTTACTATCCCACTTCTATGTCTCCTTGAAAAAACACTTTGCGCGATGATGGAAGAGGATGTGGCAAAGGAAGAAGAGGAGGAGGAAGAGGGGTCATTTCCACGGTTATCAGGCCAGTCATTCACAAGTGGCTTGGAGGGTGGTTTCCTACAGCATAGGCCAGGTAAAACATTTTCAAGCCAGGGCACAGTTCTGGAGGATGAGGAGGACGAGGATGATGAGGAGGAGGAACCGTGTTCACAGCAGGGTGGCACCCAACGCAGTTCGTGGGCATCACTGGAGCGTGGCTAGGGGATACGGAGGACACAGATGATACACCTCCCACAGAGGACAGCTTGTCTTTGCCTCTGGGCAGCCTGGCACACATGAGCGACTACAAGCTGCAGTGCCTGCTCAACAACAGCCGAGTTGCCCACATTTTACCCAAAATTAAAAAAGAGAAAATACCGCGCTAATCAGTGAAATAGTGAGCAGCTAGCACAAACAGCCTTAAAAAAATACTGGATTACAGATGGATATAAAAAATGTGCAGCGCATGAGCATAAACGTGAAAATAAGCCCCCTGGTCGAGGCACTGAGAGTAAATTGAGAAAAAAACGTAAATCACAGACATGAAATCTACAAAAGAATATTGCAAAATATAGATGTAACCACACTGTAATATGGTAAGGTGAAGTTCAATAATATTAATCCACCAGTGGAGAAGTTTATCTCTTGAACGTGAAACAAAAAGTGTCTGAAGTGACTAAAAAGTAAATAAAACGTGAAAAAATCTTCAACTTGTGCAAGATGAAAACACCATGTATGAATAGGGTACTCTTACCAGAAATACCTGGTATACAGGCATGTAGGTCGGATTCCCAGGTCGTCAGGCATCCACAGAGTGAAGTAGAGATGAAAGACCTGTCGCACAACGACTTGAAGGGACCAGGCTGGTTTACAGGTATGCAGGTCGAATTCAATCACTGGCATCCAGAACATCAGGCATCCACAAATTGAGGTGACGATAAAGGGCCAGTCGTCCAACCACTTGAAGAGACCAGGCTCCAGATGTAGAGGCAAGAGTATAGGGATCCAGATAGTATCACAGCAAGCCTCAGTAGGAAATAAAAGCTACATAGTGTGATACTGTATGACCAGATACGGTTTATTTATAAAATTATTGCACTTACATGCTAAAAACTAGTAACAGGCACATGGAATTCCAGGTAAGTAAAAAAGGCGCAGTAGATGGGAGCAGGATCGTCTACCCGACGCGTTTCGTCTACTAAGACTTCCACAGGGGTATATACAATAAGGGACGACAATAAGGGACAAGTCCTTTATTAAAAAGACAAAAAAGTGTCCCCCCGTTGTAATCAATCGTCAATCACGGCGCGCAACAGACCCAAAAAAAAAAGCTGCAACAGCTCCTCCTCCATGGGAGGGCTCACACAGACTGAGCTCTGTTTGTTTTGACACTTTATTTATAGTGAAGGGCGTCACCCGGTGATGTAATTGAGTGACCCGCCCCTCTGACGGCACATGACCTCAGAAGGGGGTGGGGTCACCCGTACGTCAGCAGGTGGCCCCACCCTTCACTATAAATAAAGTGAGTGCAGGCGGTGGCAGCCCTCCCATGAAGGTGGAGCTGAAAGTGCCATCTACGGAGAATCCATTATGGGTTGTTCGGTGGCACTGAAGTCATGCTGAACACCTCATAATGTTCTAAATTTGGGGATCGGGCGAACAACGGAGGTTCAGCCCGAACGTATGCTCGGGCCAAACCGTTTGCCCATCCTTAGTGGAGACCCCCAAAATACATTGCAGATCCTTAGTCCAAGATGGCAACCTAGCAGCCCAGGAAAGTAAATAACACACACACACACCTAAGAAAAAGTCCTTTATTTGAAAAAAAAATGCACACCATATAGTTCAATCAATATAGACAATGCCAGCTGACCCACCAAACCAAAAACATGCTGACTCATCTATACCTGTTGACTACAGCATGCTAATGACTGTTCCCCCACCTGTCATCTTGAAAGTAAACAAAGTGGCGGGGATAGTGTCTGACATCACCAATTAAACATATCCAGAGTCATATTTTGGCAATGTCAGACACTATTTCTGCCCATAAAATGTCTATTACTGCCACTATGCCTGCCACTAATGCCATTATCTCTGTCTATATATGCCCCCTCAACAACCAAGGTTTGGTTTGAACCTGGGTTCAAACCTTGAACCCAGGCACGTGTCCCCCCAGCATTGTTTTTTACATTGATTTTAAAGATTCACATTCAATGCACATTAATGGAGTTTGCTTCAATATTTTCACTTTGTGGATTTTTGGCATTGTTAAACAAATGGGCCTGTCTTCACTTTTACTTGCCTTAGCTCCTCCCTCAAAGAAGAGCATGACCCAGGAGGTTGTGTGTATGAGGTGACAACCTGTATTTCCAATATTCAATGCCCTCATCAGTCAGCAGGCTTTGGAGGCCTGGTGATGTGGGCTGGAGAACTGTTACATATTTGGGACACTTTGGCTTGGTTCACACTACAGCGACTTGGGATCTGGCTTGTGTCGCTTGACATAAGAAATCCAATTGAAGTGAATGAGAACCGTCTTAATATACACTAGTATAGTCGCTCTGGTTTCAAAAAAGGTTCCTGTACTACTTCAAGGCAACTTCTATCCGACTTCGAATTCAATGGAAGTCGCCTCCTAGTTGGAACCCCATCTATATTTAAGCATCTTTACAGGAAACAGAGAAGAATTTACACAGGTACTCCCCACAAATTACCCAGACAACCCCCTCCCTTCTCTGATTGGCCACAGGCAAAGTCTCCTGTCATGGAGGTCACTTTAAATCACCTAGCAAAGTCGGGCCTGAAGTCGGATCACCCCTGTATTGAATCGGCTCTTCCTGCAGTCTTTCTTCCCTCCTAGAACTCTACCATGTGAGGATTCTATTGTAGAAGCTGCCTCTCTTTTCCCAGGGTTTTGGCATTAGGGATTAGAAGGATGCAAAGATCTTCTTTTTTTGGGAGGTATTCCTGAAGATGCTGGCTCTGGCTAAAATGTGTTTGCCCAGAAAAGGCAACTGAAGCTGTTCCCTGCAATAGAGGTGGCAAGCGACTGTCTGTTTCACTTGATAAAGGGTTTTTTACTCCAAAATGTTGTGTTTCCCACCTCTGCCTGATCCTGCGTTTCCGCATGCCAGCTGAAGGTTTTTTTCTGGTGTCTATTCATGTGTATTGATGTTTGTTAATTGTTGTACTTTTAGCCTGGATTTTCTCCCTGTTCTAAGTAAATGTATATGACGTTTGTACAGTAGCTGAGAGTTTGCCTTTATCTAGATAAAGGAACTGTGGGGAAATCTTGTGCATGCACTCTGATGTACTGTTATGTCTCTATATGACGCTTTCTTTCATAAATATATAAAAATCAAAAAGCTAGCTATTTGGAGTGCTGCCTATTATTTATGTACGTTCATGTGTGCACCCTGTGTGGCCATTTGCATTTGTGGCTATGTACAGGGTTACTTGAAGCTTTTTGTGTTTAATAAATGTTGTTATAGTTATATTTTTTTTAATTTAACTTTATTGCTATCACAACAGGGCTAACAAGCCCCCTAGGTGATAGAATTGGTCAGGTGACAGGTCATTTTTAAAGACACATTAGTGGTCTATTAGACTCCCAATGTCTTTCCTGCCCTCCATTGCAGCTAATCAAGCACAGATCATTCTTGAATAGTTACTTCTCTGGCTGCTACAGCTCTGAAATTAGAAACGCTCAGAGCTTAGCACTTCCTTAATCATTTACAGCAGAAGATATTGGGAAACAAAAAATCCTTCATCTCCTCCTGTTCACCATCCTTAATGTATCTGATGTGGTCCTGGACTCCTGGGAAGAAGACCTTGGGGAGGACCACACCACCTGCGAGCGGCTAAACAGCTGTCCCCGATCATTTTTACATGACAGTTGGTATCTGGCTGAACAAAAAAATAAATAAAATACAATATAAAAATGGCATCATACATTTATGGGACTTTTTAAGTGCAAAACTGATATTCAAGAATGGACATTGCACAAATTATAAAATTACCATATTTTATTATGAATATAGATTAATAACACATCAAAGATGGCTACTGCATCATAGATAACATACAGTGAACTTGGGAGTGTGAAGTTACTGCACTACCTAGTGAAAAATTAGTTGAGCGGCCAGTACGACAATTAAAACAAAAATTTTAAAAATTGTTAACCCAACACAATGCAGCGCTAGAGAATAATCAATACATTCCACTGATTAGTGTTGTATTGGGATAATGTTAAAGTGCATAAACATGTGTAAGTACCACAGCAAAGGATACATTCCACTGGTTAGGGGTAAATATAAAAAACTTAAAGTGCATAAATATGTGCAAGTAACAATGTGGCCTATCAGTGCTCATCATTGCCACCTATGAGTGCCCATCAGTGCCACCTATCAGTGCCCGTCAGTGCTGCATTTCAGTCCCACCTATCAGTGCTCATCAGTGCTGCATATCAGTCTCTCCTATCAGTGCTCATCAGTGCTGCATATTACTGCTTCATCATCAGTGCCACCTCATCGGTGCCACCTCATCAGTGCCCATCCGTGCTGCCTCATCAGTGCCCATCAGTGCTGCCTCATCAGTGCCCATCAGTGTATCCTCAACAGTGCTTGTCAGTGAAGGAGAAAACGTACTTATTTACAACATTTTATAACAGAAACAAAGAAAAACATTTTTTATTTGTTTATCAAAAAATACGAAAACCCAGCGCTGATGAAATACCACCAAAAGAAAGCTATATTTGTGGTGAAAAAAGTATACAAATTTTGTCTGGGTACAGTGTTGCATGACTGCAAATTTGTCATTCAAACTTTGACAGTGCTGAAAGAGGAAAACTGTCCTGGGCAGGAAGGGGGTGAAAGTGCTGCATTTCAGTCCCACCTATCAGTGCTCATCAGTGCTGCATATCAGTCTCTCCTATCAGTGCTCATCAGTGCTGCATATTACTGCTTCATCATCAGTGCCACCTCATCGGTGCCACCTCATCAGTGCCCATCCGTGCTGCCTCATCAGTGCCCATCAGTGCTGCCTCATCAGTGCCCATCAGTGTATCCTCAACAGTGCTTGTCAGTGAAGGAGAAAACGTACTTATTTACAACATTTTATAACAGAAACAAAGAAAAACATTTTTTATTTGTTTATCAAAAAATACGAAAACCCAGCGCTGATGAAATACCACCAAAAGAAAGCTATATTTGTGGTGAAAAAAGTATACAAATTTTGTCTGGGTACAGTGTTGCATGACTGCAAATTTGTCATTCAAACTTTGACAGTGCTGAAAGAGGAAAACTGTCCTGGGCAGGAAGGGGGTGAAAGTGCTGCATTTCAGTCCCACCTATCAGTGCTCATCAGTGCTGCATATCAGTCTCTCCTATCAGTGCTCATCAGTGCTGCATATTACTGCTTCATCATCAGTGCCACCTCATCGGTGCCACCTCATCAGTGCCCATCCGTGCTGCCTCATCAGTGCCCATCAGTGCTGCCTCATCAGTGCCCATCAGTGTATCCTCAACAGTGCTTGTCAGTGAAGGAGAAAACGTACTTATTTACAACATTTTATAACAGAAACAAAGAAAAACATTTTTTATTTGTTTATCAAAAAATACGAAAACCCAGCGCTGATGAAATACCACCAAAAGAAAGCTATATTTGTGGTGAAAAAAGTATACAAATTTTGTCTGGGTACAGTGTTGCATGACCGCAAATTTGTCATTCAAACTTTGACAGTGCTGAAAGATGAAAACTGTCCTGGGCAGGAAGGGGGGGAAAGTGTACAGTATTGAAGTGGTTAAAGTACTGCTAATTTCGGTAGAATACAGGAATGTATTAAATGTAGACTCTCTATTAATAATTGGAAATGTAATATTACACACTTAAACAATCTTTTATAGGTAGGGCTAATTATTAAAATAAAGTAGGTTATTATTATTAACAGGATTTATATAACGCCAACAGTTTGTGCAGTGCTTTCCAAAATGAAGGCAGACATTACAGTTACAGTACAGAGGAATCGGAGATCCCTGCTCATTAAAGCTTACAATCTAGGGTTAAGGGATACAAGGAGGGAGGGTCAAGTGATACAAAAGGTAATAGCTGTGGGGGATGAGCTGATGGAAAAAATAAAAACACAGCGTATTAGTTAGAAGCAGGATAGGCTTCTTTAACCACTTGCCGACCGCAGTCTGACGGCGACAAGATGGCACGATATCGCAAACCATTGTCATATAACGGCGGCTGTGAAACGTGCGCTCTGCCGGAGGCGCGCTCGCGTGCTCACTTTTTTTTCCGGGAAAGCCTGGGAGTGGGTAGGGTGGACTCGATTGCCGACGGCTACCCGTGATGGCCCCCCCGCAGTGAAAGAATGGAGGTCCGTGTATGTAAACATGGATCTCTGTTCTAACAGAGGGGGAAGGGCTGTGATCACAGGCTTCCTGTATATGGAAGCCGTGATCACTCTCCTCCACCTGCCAGCCCAGCCCCCATACAGTTAGAACACACTGAGGGAACACAGTTAACTGTTAGAGCGCCCCCCCCCCAGGTTAACACCTTCACTGCCAATTGCATTTACACAGTAATCAGTGCATTTTCATAGCACTGATCGCTGTATAAATGTCAATGGTCCCAAAAAAGTGTCAAAATGGTCTGACATGTCCGCTGCAATATCGCAGTACCAATAAAAATCTTAGATCGCCACTATTACTAGTAAAAAAAAAAAAAACCCCATCAATTAATTCTCATGGTTTGCAAACGAGGCAACTTTTGCGCAAACCAATCAATAAATGCAGATTGCATTTTTTTTTACCAAAAATATGAGGAAGAATATAAATCAGCCAAAACCGATGAAAAAAATGTTTTTTTATATTTTTTTTTGGATTTGTATTTTAGCAAAAAGTAAGAAATTTGTTTTTTTTTGCAAAATTGTCG
>BLSH010093678.1:194641-214556 GCA_018402905.1 Glandirana rugosa
CTATAGCTGCATACTATCGATTTGTGCACCATGTGGTGCCTTACCAACTCCATGCCCTATGGCCGACAGGAAATCCACTGAAAGTCCATCCATGGAGACATGATGAGGAAGCAATCCTTAGAGACCAGCCGCCTTCCACCCCCCCCAATCCCTGGAACATGGGGAGGGGAGGTCTCCCCCATATAGGAAGATTTACTCCCTGTACAGTGGGGAGCGTCGCTAACAGGAGAGGCTTAACCTGCGCGGTTGGCCAGATGAATCCGGCAAGGTGAGGGAAAAAGAAAAATTTCTGCCTTTCAGCATCAGTGTAACCAGCTGAGCAGTGAGGAAAAAAAGGAGAATGAGGCCTGGTGGGAGGTGTTTGACTTTATAGTGTAACCGGATCCTGGAACTGGGCGTGGGGGCGGAGCCAGCCCATACGTATATGCTGTCGTGCTTGTGTCAGGAAAAGGAATTTATCTCATGCTGGGATTGTTTTGATTGGTGAAAGGGCAAGTCACTATCTCAAAGTCAGAGCAAAATCTTATCTTGTTCATTCAAGTTGGATGGAAGTAGGACCAAAGTAGGACAGAAGTAGGACCGATTATGCAGGTCAAAGTAGGATCAAAAGTCTGACCGTTTTTGTGTCGGATAGTGTGAACCCAGCCTTAGTGACATCAGCTTCTATATTTTTTACAATATTTTCTATGTTCATTTTGTTTTCCCTGGATGTTTATTGATTTCACACATGGGTTGCACTGATTCTTCTTTTAATTATTTAAGTCATTTTATGTGTATATTTTTTTCTTGTGCATTATGTTTTAATACATCAAAGGCTTCCTTGAAGTCGTGGTTCCGCAAACAATATATGAATGGATTAAGCAGTGGAATAACTACAGTGTAGAGCAGGGATAATATCTTACTTGTAGCCAATAAGTCACCTTTAGTTGGAACCATATAAACGAAAAACAAAGTCCCAAAAAATATGCATACAACTGTCAAGTGGGAGCTACAGGTAGAGAATGCTTTCTGTCTCCCTGTGTTAGACTGAATTTTGAGAATGGCACTGATAATACAAACATAAGAAATTGTGATCAGTATAAATGGGCAGATGATAACAATGATGCAAATTAGGATTGTCTGACTTTGAAGCACTGAAATATCTGAACAAGAAATATCAAGAATAGGGGTAAAATCACAAAAGAAGTGGTCTATAATGTTTGAGCCACAAAATTCCAATTTAAAGGTTGTTGCTGCATTCATCCCCACCATTAGAAAACTCAATATCCAAGCTGCAAGGACAGATACAAGACAGAAGCTTTTATTAATGATGGAGTTATATCGCAGAGGGTTGCATACAGCCACATACCGGTCATAAGACATTATTGTCAAAATGAGACACTCTGCAGACTCTGAGTTAGCAAACACATAGAACTGTGATATGCAGGCAACCAAGTGCATGGTGCCACCTTCATTAAGTGCAATGAAAAGAAGGTTAGGAACAATATCGCTGCTCATAAGAATGTCCAGGAGGGACACTTGTGTAATGAAGAAATACATTGGTAAATGAAGATTTTTGCTTATGGAAACTAAAACAATAATAATAAAATTACCACATATGGTAAAACAATAGATCACAAGCAAGAAAGCAAAGAGTAGAATATTATAGCAATGGATATTTGGAAATCCAAGGAGGAAAACATAAGATATATTAGTCATACCTTGGACAAATCCTGAAATGCAACAATAGTATATTTATTACACATACATATCAATCTCAATAATACACGGTGTCCCCATCTGTTATATATTGCTATACAATAACTTACCTCTTGTTTACTTTTTCTTTTTTTCTTCTTCTTTTTGTATGAATTCATTGACATACGGTATGTTGTCATTATAATGTATTGTTTGTATTGTTTAACCAGCATAATACTTATACACATGAAGATTTTATGCTTTTAGATATTCGTTGAGTTTAATGTTGTTTAAATAAACATTGTGTATTTTATTATTCACTGCCTTTGTTTTTTGATTGTTATATATTTTTTGACACTTTAAAATCCCCTATTTCCATGTTTCCTCCCAATTGGGAGTTTTAGGGAGTGTTTATTCTTTTCACTAATTGTATTTTTTTGGGATTGTGCTGCCCTTTTTTGTGTTCTGGGTTTTTATGTACACAAGACCTCACACCCACACTATTCCCACAAATCTCAATACATTTAAGAAATGTGCATGGTCAAAAATGGACAATGGCACAAAAAAAGAAAAGTGTGGTGGTTTGTGTTGTGAAATGTAAGATATGAATTAAAACAAATAACAATAAAGAGTATGACAAGTAAAATGTCACTGAACAAATATAGCTATAAAGAATAACAATATTGTAAAAAAAAGGGGGGGGTCTCCAAATGCATGTGTTCGTGACTACACAGCTTTCTGTTATGACAATCAAAATATTCTTCTTCTCACACATCTATTAAAACAAATGTACCCATGGTGTGAACAGTAAATAGTAGCTAAAACAATACAACTTACAATGTGTTATCAACAAGCCAACACAAAGGACACAATGATTTGTTAAACAGCTTCATACTAAAAAAAAATAAGTACCAATGTTGCAGTGGCTGCTTTTATCATTGCTTATAAATTGTAAGCAATAGCTTTACTGAGGTTGTATGGCCTGTTGGGAGTTTATAATCTGTTGCGTAAATGATACAGTACACATTTTTATTATTATCCCCTCTAAAGATAAAAATGTGATGGTAATGATCTAGGGAAAAAAACTAGTTATGTATTGAACATATATATATATATAATTATTTTTTATTCATAATGTTTAAAAATGTTTAACTGTGGTGCAACAGAAATGGAGCTTTTGTAGCTGTTAGTTTTTTAGGGGGGCAGCATTAGGATTTATCATTTATTAGATGTTATTATTATTATTATTATTATTATTATTATTATTATTATTCCATATTATTATCATACTCATCCCCATTATTCTGTTGTGAAATTGTAGTAGAAATTTCATAAAAGTGTTATGAAAATAATATAGGTTCTAAAACTGTTTTTCTCATTTTTACTACACTATTTAATAATTATTGTGATATACATGGCAATCATCCATAATGTATACAAATAAGAAAAATTAAAAAGGATGTCGGACTGTAAAGGCCAGAAAGAGGAGCATAGGCTCATTTAATTAAAAAAAAAAACATATTTTATTAAAATATCAAATATTAAAAAACATTGATGCCAACACATCCATTTTCCTCATACAATATAAAAGCTGTGTGGAGCAGTTTCCTGCATTGGTTTTGTAGCGAGAGAATGAGCACTAGTGTATTGGGTCCTCACGTGCCAATGTGTTTCGCCAGTCATGCTTCATCAGGGCTTTATGAAGACCACACAGTACTCATCTATGGAGAAAAGCAATATCATTTAAAACCATATATGGGTACATATATCATACATATATCAATCACTCTAACATTTACATACAATCGTTTTTATGTATTATTATTATTAATATTATTATTTTACAGGATTTATATAGAGACAACAGTTTGTGCAGCACTTGACAACATTAGGGCAGACAGTACAATTACAATACACTTGAATACAAGAGAAATCAGAAGGCCCTGCTCGTTAGAGCTTACAATCTAGAAGGGAGGGTCAAGTGACACAAAAGGGTAATAACTGTGAGGGATGAGCTGATGAAGAAAAATACAGTATCTCACAAAAGTGAGTATACCCATCATATTTTTGTAAATATTTTATTATATCTTTTAAATGTGACAACACTGAAGAAATGGCGCTTTGCTACAATGTAAAGTAGTGAGTGTACAGCTTGTATAACAGTGTAATTTTGCTGTCCCTTCAAAATAACTCAACACACAGCCATTAATGTCTAAACCGCTGGAAACAAAAGTGAGTACACCTCTAAGTGAAAATGTCCAAATTGGGCCAAAATAGCCATTTCCCCTCCCCGTTGTCATGTAAATAGTAAGTGTACAGCTTGTATAACAGTGTACTTTTGATGTCCCCTCAAAATAACTCAAAACACAGCTATTAATGTCTAAAATGTTGGCAAGAAAAGTGAGTACACCCTGAAGTGAAAATGTCCATATTGGGCCCAAAATGTCAATATTTTGTGTGGCCACTATTATTGTCCAGCACTGCCTTAACCCTCTTGGGCATGGAGTTCACCAGAGCTTCACAGGTTGCCACTGGAGTCCTCTTCCGCTCCTCCGTGATGACATCACAGAGCTGGTGGATGTTAGAGACCTTGTGTTCCTCCACCTTTTGAGGATGTCCCATAGATGCTCAATAAGGTTTAGGTCTGGAAACATGTTTGGCCAGTCATCACCTCTACCCTCAGCTTCTTTTGCAAGGCAGTGGTCATCTTGGAGGTGTTATTAGGGTCATTATCATGTTGGAATACTGCCCTGCTGCCCAGTCTCCACCATGCTTGACTGTAGGCAACACATACTTTGTACTCCTCACCTGGTTGCCACCACACACGCTTGACACCATCTGAACCAAATAAGTTTATATTGGTCCCATAAGGACATCCCAGCAATCCCTGTCCGTAGTCTGCTTGTCTTCAGCAAACTGTTTGCAGGCTTTTTTGTGCATCATCTTAAGAAGAGGCTTCTTTTTGGGATGACAGCCATGCAGACAAATTTGATGTGTATGGTCTGAGCACTGACAGGCTGACTCCCCACCCCTTCAACCTCTGCAGCAATGCTGGCAGCACTCATATGTCTATTTCCCAAAGACAACCTCTGGATATGACGCTGAGAATGTGCACTCAATGTCTTTGGTCGACCATGACAAGGCCTGTTCTGAATGGAATCTGTCCTGTTAAACTGCTGTATCATCTTGGCCACCATGCTGCAGCTCAGTTTCAGGGTTTTGGCAATCTTCTTATAGTCTAGGACATCTTTATGCAGAGCGACAATTCTTTTTTTTCAGATCCTCAGGAAGTTCTTTGCTATGAGGTGCCATCTTGAACTTCCAGTCACCAGTATGAGAGAGTGAGAACACTAACACCATGTTTAACACACCTGCTCCCCATTCACACCTGAGACATTGTAACACTAATGAGTCACATGACACCGGGGAGGGAAAATGGTTAATTGGGCCCAATGTGGACATTTTCACTTAAGAGTGTACTCACTTTTGTTGCCAGCAGTTTAGACAATAATAGCTGTGTGTTGAGTTATTTTGAAGGGACAGCAAATTTACAATGTTATACAAGCTGTACACTCACTACTTTATATTATAGCAAAGTGTAATTTCTTCAGTGTTGTCACATGAAAAGATATAATAAAATATTTACAAAAATGTGAGGGGTGTACTCACTCTTGTGAGATACTGTAAAAGTACAGTTGTTAGGTTGAGGCAGGATAGGTTTCTCTGAAGAGAAAGTTTTCAGGGATCGCCTGGAAATGGATAGATTTGGAGACAGTCTGAAAGATTGGGGTAGGAAATTCCAGAGGATGGGAGAGAATCGGGAAAAGTCCTGGAGGTGAATATGGGAGGAGGAGATGAGAGAGCTGGAGAGCAGGCGGTCTTGGGAGGAACAAAGAGGATGATTAGGTTGGTATTTTTAGAATAGGCTGGTGATTAGAGTTGAGCGAACCCGAACTGTAAAGTTCAGGTTCGTACCGAACTTTGGGTTGTCCGTGACCCAGACCCAAACACGGACATTTGAAAAAAGGTTTGGGTTCGAGTTCTGGGTTTGGGTATTTGATCATGCATTTTGAATAGCTGCAGGGCAGCCAATCAACAAGCGTTTCACTGGTTTTCCCTAGAAACCATCACAGCCATGCCTACTAATGGCATGGCAGTGATTGGCCAGTGCATCATGTGACCCAGCCTCTATATGAGTCTGGAGTCACAGTGGTGCATGTCACGTGCTCTCTGGGTAGTGTAGGGAGAGGATGCTGCCGGTGCTGTGAGGGACAGATTGCAGATAGATAGATAGGTAGAGATTACTACTACTACTGCTTTTAGGGACAGATTGCAGATATATAGATAGGTAGAGATTACTAATACTACTGCTTTTAGGGACAGATTGCAGATCTCATCCTGCATTACAGAAAGATCCGACTGGACTAGGTAGAGTCTACTGCTTAGAGGGACAGATTATTGTTCTAAAATCATCTCCTAGTTCTATAGGGTCAGGTTCCTGCTGTTGCTGTAAGGGACAGATTATTGTTCTAAAGTCATTTTGCAGCCCTCTAGCACTTTCCAGGATTCTTTTACAGTCATTTTGTGCCGAAAAGTTTGGGTCCCCATTGAATTCAATGAGGTTCGGGGTAAAGTTCGGGTCAAGCTCGGTACCGAACCCAGACTTTTTTCCGAAGTTCGGCCGAACCCACCGAACCCGAACATCCACGGGTTCGCTCAACTCTACTAGTGATGTAGCTGGGAACAGATTTGTGGATGGCTTTGTAACTCATTGTTAGTATTTTTAGTTTAGTTTGTTGGGCAAGTGGCAGCCAGCCAATGGAGGGATTGCCACAGAGAGGTAGCAGACGCTAAGCGGTTTGTAAGGTGGATGAGTCTGGCAGCAGCATTCATGATGGACAGAAGGTGAGATAGTCTATTTAAAGATAAGCCAATGAGGAGGGAATTGCAATAGCTGAGGCGAAAGATAACCAGGGAGTGAATCAGGAGCTTTGTGGTTTCATTGGTTAGAAAGGAACGCAGTTTAGAGATGTTGTAAAGGTTGAGACGGCAAGCTTCGGAAAGTGATTGGAGGTGGGGCCAAAAGGAGAGTTCAGAGTCCAGGATAACACCTAGCACCCTGACATGTGGGGATGGGTGGAAGGTTGTGCCATTGCTCTTGACAGAGAAGTCAGGGGAAGAGGCATGTGGGTGAGGAAATATTATGAGTTTGGTTTTGGACAAGTTGAGTTTGAGGAAGTGGTGTTAAATCCAGGCAGATATGTCTATTAGTAAATTAGTGATGCAGGAGGAGACTGGTGGATTGAGTTGAGGAGTGTAGAGGTATATTTGGGTGTCGTCAGTGTAGACATGATATTGAAAGCCATCATCAGGCCCAGGGAAGAGGTGAATATTGAAAATAAGTGAGATAAAATAAGAACAGAACCTTGGGGGACCGCGACAGAGAAAGGAAGAGGAAAGGAGGAAGTAGAATTGTACGTGACACTAAAGATGCATTGGGATAGGTAGGATGAAAGCCACCGAAGAGTGCAGTCACAGAGACTAATGTTTGATGAGGGAGTAATGTTTTTTTGATGAGGAGGGGGTGGTCAACTGTATCAAAGGCAGCCAAAAGATCCAGAAGTAGGAGTACAGAGTAGTGTCCATTGGTTTTTGCGGTTAGTGGGTCATTTGTGAGTTTTAGAAGGGCAGTTTCTGTGGAGTGTTGAGGGCAAAATCCATATTGAAGGGGATCAAGAAAGTTATGCTTGGCAGTGTGGAGGCAGGAATTGTATTTTTGGAGAGCAGATTTGTATTGGTTTAAGCCTTTGAGAGACTTAGTCTTATGCCACTGATGCTCAAGAGCACGGCTATGTTTTTTGAGATTTCTGGTGTCATCTGTTTGCCAGGGTTGTAGGGGTTGAGACCTGATTTTGTGTGTAGTGAGGGGAGCAAGCTCGTCCAGGGTGGAGGACAGGAATTTATTGTAGATGGAAATGGCTTAGTTGGGGCAGGACAGGGGTGAGATTTTTTTCATAGAAGTGGTCAGTAGCAGAATAGAGGAGAGAAGGGAAGAATTGGTGAAGGTTTCTATGTGTGATGGTTAGGTGATTGGAGGGAAAGGTGGTGCAAGATAGGGAGAGAGAGAAACTAATAAGGTGGTGGTCGGGGAGAGGAAAATGATTGTTAGAAAAGTTGCATGGAGCGCATTGGTAGAAGAATACAAGGTCAAGGGTGTTTCCATCAGAGCGAGTAGAATCTTGTACCCATTGCTTCAGGTCAAATGAGGAGGTTAGACTAAGAAGTTTAGAAGTATCAGGAGAGTTTGTGTTAACAGTCACCGAGCAGGATTGTGGGAATTTCACAATTGTGACACAATGAAAGTTTTGTTCAGAACAGCAACAAAAAGGTGAGAGGTGCCAACCATCAAACTGGGTGAATATCCTCCACCGGAAAAATATATGTGCTTACCAGAAACCAGCAAATAAAACACCAGTGCTTTGGATACCCATTGAAAACTCTTGTGGTGTGACACTGTTGTAGATTGGACATCCATGGAGGCCCCAGGTGATGACCCTAGAGCTTTCCAGTGGAGGATATCTGATAAATCTACACAGCCTGGATCAGATGGACCTCACGTCATACCATGTACTACAGATGTGCCTGCTTTTTGCATCTTTCATGTGAGTTGCCATTTGGCTATTGTTGAAATAAATTTCTTTACATATTACACTTAGAGGCGCCTTTCTCCTTGTTGCTTTACAATGTTCCAATTAAGGTAGACGGGAGCACAGGGTGGGCCATTTATATGGATACACCTTAATAAAATGGGAATGGTTGGTGATATTAACTTCCTGTTTGTGGCACATTAGTATATGTGAGGGGGGAAACTTTTCAAGATGGGTGGTGACCATGGCGGCCATTTTGAAGTCGGCCATTTTGAATCCAACTTTTGTTTTTTCAATAGGAAGAGGTTCATGTGACACATCAAACTTTTTCACAAGAAAAACAATGGTGTGCTTGGTTTTAATGTACCTTTATTCTTTCATGAGTTATTTACAAGTTTCTGACCACTTATAAAATGTATTCAATGTGCTGCCCATTGTGTTGGATTGTCAATGCAACCCTCTTCTCCCACTCTTCACACACTGATAGCAACACTGCAGGAGAAATGCTAGCACAGGCTTCCAGTATCCGTAGTTTCAGGTGCTGCACATCTCGTATCTTCACAGCATATGGTTTTTTTTATGGTTTTTATGGTCAGTAAAAACCAATACCGGGTGAGCTGCTCCTTCCAGGAGGTACCGCCATTCCTCCAAAGCCGACTTAATGGCCAGCAATTACCTATCACCGACATCATAGTTCCAGCAAGATGGTGCACCACCACATTATGGGTGTCAGGTTCGAGCATTCCTAGATGAACAGTTTCCTGGAAAGTGGATTGGTCGCCGTGGGCCAGTTGAATGGCCCCCAAGGTCTACTGATCTGACCCCCTTAGACTTTTATCTTTGGGGTCATCTGAAGGCAATTGTCTATGCTGTGAAGATACGAGATGTGCAGCACCTGAAACTACGGATACTGGAAACCTGTGCTAGCATTTCTCCTGCGGTGTTGCTATCAGTGTGTGAAGAGTGGGAGAAGAGGGTTGCATTGGCAATCCAACACAATGGGCAGCACATTGAACACATTTTATAAGTGGTCAGAAACTTGTAAATAACTCATGAAAGAATAAAGTTATGTTAAAACCATTGCTTTTCTTGTGAAATTCCCAATAAGTTTGATGTGTCACATGACCCTCTTCCTATTGAAAAAACAAAAGTTGGATTCAAAATGGCCGACTTCAAAATGGCCGCCATGGTCACCACCCATCTTGAAAAGTTTCCCCCCTCACATATACTAATGTGCCAAAAACAGGAAGTTAATATCACCAACCATTCCCATTTTATTAAGGTGTATCCATATAAATGGCCCACC
Source organism: Glandirana rugosa (assembly GCA_018402905.1). NCBI lineage: Eukaryota > Metazoa > Chordata > Amphibia > Anura > Ranidae > Glandirana > Glandirana rugosa. Next base: position 204,272 of record BLSH010093678.1, read on the forward strand.
CTGTAGTATAAATGCAGAGTTACCAAAAAGTCATATCAACTGACAGCCAATGTTCAGATTAAGGTAGATAGGAGCAATATACACTCAGAGTTGCCCGTGAAGAGAGAGAGAGAGGAAGCATTGAGATGGAAGATGCAAGAGCGGAAGTGCCCACTTATGTAAAGAACCCCCCTTTTTTGGAAGAACCCCTCCATTCCTGCATGTGTCACCCCCCTTGCAACCATACGTCAGTCTGGTGGAACCCCCCTCGGATAGCAAGCCACACGCACACACAAACTCCCTGGGCAAGGAAATAGATGCGTTGGCATAAATGTTTTTTAATATTTGATACTTTAATAAAATATGTATTTTTTTACTTCAATGAGTCTATGCTCCTCTTTCTGGCCTGTACAGTCCGACATCATTTTTCCTTTTTCCTATTTTTTACTACACAAATTTTTATCTCCTTGTACAATACCAATACAATCTAACAGTAAAATCTGGAAATATAAAAAAGGTTTTAGAAATGTGAAGTGGCACATAGACTTTTTTTGGGGAGCACACTGAGGAAAATTAAGGACATTAAACTGACTCAACTGAATGGCTCCCTGGGGGTTGTGATGGACCTTCTCTGCCATCAGCAGGTAGGATACCAGCCCTGTGTGTGTAATGTAAACACTCCAATGTTATGGAGGAGAGGATCTGTGTTCTTATATTAGGATAACAATGCTGCCCTTCTATAGATACAGTATGGTGAGTGCGTGATATTACTTAAGAGAAGAAGTATTATATTGAGGTAGAAAATTCCGGCAACTCAGATGCTTCTTCTGATAAATCTTTATTTGGCACCAACAGCAATGCTACATCTGAAATTTTCGGCCGAACCCTTCCTCATAGCATACAAGTTTGCAGTAACATCAAGTTTATATAAAAAAATATCTCATTCTCTAAAAGAGGAGACAGTACGATTCAATTAAAACCAATTAATGATAAAAACATGTGGATGGCAAAACCAGAGAGAAGGGAGGGAAGATGCAGGCACAGATTGAAGACTCGAGGAAAAGATTAATCATCAAGGATATCAACATGTATTACTTTAGAAATAGGTTTACATCGACTCTACTGTTCATTCCACTGGGAAATCGAGTATTAATTTTGTGTATCCACCACACCTCCTGCTGAAGTAGGATGCGGTGTGTATCCCCCCAACAGGTCTTTTAACCTGTTCCAGACTGCAAAAAGAAAAATTCTCTAAATTACCTCCATGAACTGTTCTAAAATGTCTGGATACATTTGAAATATTTTTTGCATTGTCATTGAGAGTATCATTATAATCTTCTGATATTCTAATATGTAAATTACGGACTGTACATCCCACATACTGTACTTTACATGCACCTAAATCAATTAGATAGGCGATCATCTTTCAGTTACAATTTATATAGCTTCTAATTGAAAATATTTTCCCTGTTGAAAAAGAAACAACAGACTTACTTTTCCTGTGCCTTTTACACTGCTTACAAGTGGTTTAACCACAAGGGTAAGAACCAACTGTTCCTAACCATGTGCTGGAGGAGGGAGTACTGCAGGTGTGAAACAAGGAAGGAGAGAGCATAGTGCCCAAAGTAGGGGCTCTTCTGCTGGACCAACTGCAACCCTGTCTTAAAATATCATAGAGAATTTTGTCTGCATATAAAATGGGGAGGCAGTGTTTAATAATGGAGACAACCTGGTTATACTGTTGTGAAAAAGTGGTTACAAAGAGAACACCTCCCCTCTCACAGGACTGTGTCTTACTGACAGAAGTAGACAGACAATACTCAATTTTCTCTGTCAGAAGTAGGAGCGTTCTCCATCAGGTCACTGCAAGCTCTATTCTCTGCCAGCCTCTTGCCCCTGTCTATCAACTGTCCACTATATGCCCATTCTCTCCACCTATTGGAAACAATGTTGCATTCTTTGGCAAAATCTTCATGAAAGGAACAATTTCTACTTGCTTTGATAAATTCACCCATTGGAAATGCCCATATAGAATAGGCTGGATGACAACTTGATGCCAGCCAGAAGTGAATTACTAGCAGATCGTTTCCTGTAGGTTTTCGTAGAAACCACTCCATTTTCCACACACCCCACCAAAGTGAGATCCAAGTAATCAATGCTGACTGAATTTTAGGTATAGGTGAACTCTAAATTCAAATGAATGTCATTAAGGCAAACTTAACTAAGGTAAACTAAGGTAAAAGAATCCAGCAAATGGGCTGGCCCCTTCCATACAAAGATGAAATCATCAATGAAGTGACAGGACCAATCAATAAATTTGCCATATGGGTTGGTTTGGGAGAAGAGAAAATCTCCCACCAACCCATATAAATATTCATCAAGTGTTATATTGACAGGATAACCACCTTAAAAACAAAGGAACAAAGCATAAAAAAAGAGAACTTGCACAGAGATCACATCTAAGAACTTGTAAGATACAAGGTTTTAAATGACAGAAGTGTGTATGTGTGTGTGGATATTAATCAACCTCAAGACCAATAATGCAATTTTACTTTACTTGCTATTCCCAAATGTTTCTTTGATGTGATCATTTTTGGAGTGTCTGAAAGAACTTGCATATTTACTTCAAAAATATCACATGACACATGAGCTTGCTAGGTGTAGATGAAGATGTAGGCAACAGGAGATGGATGCAGATTTGGGCAACATGAAACTGATGGGAAGGAGCAAAAAGTAATTGCTTTTTGGAGGACATTTGAAGGGGTCTGTGTGCTGGCAATGAATGTAATTTCCCATCAATTTAAAGAGTTTCATTTTTTTTTGTAAATTTAATTTTTGCTGTAGCACGATGTACCAACATGTATACCATATCCTTTGAGTGTGGTAAAGATATTAAAGCAGCACTTCACACAAAAAATGTATAAAGCCCCCCATAAAATCAATATCAGGTTTTGTATAGATTTTAAGTAGGGCTTCGTGCAAACAATAAAAAAAAGATGAGGTCCCATTAAAATCTATACTAGATCTTTTAGTAGAAAAGGGGGGTAAACAAGCATGTGTCTCCCGAACCATTAGGCAACATGCCCTCACCATGCCAGGGGTGGTGCCTTGCCACATGTTGATGAGGACACAGGCCTCTTTCCCACAACTCTTGCCCAGTGATTGTGGGGGTCTAGGGGAGGCTTTTTGGAATTTGTAAGCCCCAATTTAACAATAAGGGGAAACTCATATCATGCCACCCTATGTGAGTGAGTTTGGGGTACAGAGTACATTCACAAAAAAATTGTAACCTAGAAATAAAAACCATAGAGATATATATGCAGCAGAGGAAGAGGTTTTAAAATCACTACATTCCAAAGGTTGATATATAGGTAAACATAGGACAGGACGGGGATTTTTTAAGATGCAATATCATTACGCCAGACTTAACAGTTACAATTTAATCACATTATTACAAAACCATTTTCAAATCCATGCGGAGTTACATAACAAACATGTATCTTGCCATCCTCTGTAATGACATAATGATATGATCAGGGTTCTCTATGCATTTTCTTGTACATGTTTCACCATATAACTTCTTCAGAAAGTATGCAAAAAGGATGTTAACAAAAAATGCAAATATGCTAATGAGATATGCAGCCTTATACAATTGAAATAAATGCAATAGATAGGGGGACAAATACCCACCCACATATAGACCATCCACCTTACAGCATGTAGAAGAAAATGTTCATATCATTATATCAATTACAAAGGATGACAATATACATGCTTGTCATGTAACTCAGCATGCACTTTAACCACTTCGGCCCCTGATGGATTTACCCACTTCCTGACCAGGCCATTTTTTTCCGATACGGCACTGCGTCACTTTAACTGACAATTGTGCGGTCATGCGATGCTGTACCCAAACAAAGTTGATGTCCTTTTTTCCCCACAAAAAGATCTTTCTTTTGGTGGTGTTTTTTTTTTTTTGCTTTCTGTTATAATACATATCCAAAACAAAAATAAATAAACAAATGTATTCATCAGTTTAGGCCAATATGTTTTTTCTACATATTTTTGGTAAAAAAAGGGGTTAACTGTGTTCCCTGGGTGTGTTCTAACTGTAGGGGGGATGGGCTGCCAGGGGCATGACAGAGATCACTGTTCCCGATGACTGGGAACAGTAGATCTCTGTCATGTCCCCTGTCAGAACAGGGATCCACCTTGTTTACATTGGCAGATCCTTGTTCTGCCTCTGTAAGGAGTGATCGTGAGTTTCAGGTGGACATCGGGTCCATGGAATCTGCGGGTGTGCTCTTGTGGCATGTGCATGCATAATTCCACATACACGGACCGACGTACAGGTATGTTGGTTCACGCTGGAGAGCTGACCTGCCACAGTATATCTGCGTGAGCAGATTGGCAAGTGGTTCACATGGTTTTGTAATAAATGTTATAACATTTTAACTGTTACGTCTGGCTTAATGATATAGCACCTTAAAAAATCCCTGCTCAATCTTATATTTACCTATAGAAATAAAGACCACCAAACATCTGACCTTTATTTAAAAAGTCCTTTTTAAAAAAAAAATAAAAATCCCCAAAAATGTTCCTTGTTGTAAATCCATTAACAATCACATCATCCGGCTATGCAGGTCCATGGTGGATGATGACCACCAACCTACTGAAAATAAAATGCACAGCTACTGGTGTGCTCATTTGCTTGTCACCTGCTGAACGGAAAGTCTGGTAGTTAACAGCCAGCTGTGCATGGTCTCCTGGTGATATCATTGACCAAATGACCAGGAATTCCAGCCATGTAAGTGAATGGGGCTGTTGACGTCACTGGCAGTGCCTCCACCCAACAACAATCATTGGCAGCAGGAAACTGTCATGTATAATGGCAGTAGTAAAACTGCATTTATACATGATGTTTGGATCCGGTAGAACAGGTTCATCCAAACACCTGAACAGCCAAAGTTCAGTACAAACTTATGTTGGGGTCGAACCTTAAACTTATCCCTACCAATAAGAAAAGAAGAAAAAAAATGTTTTATGACTTATTTGAGCTCTGTCCCAGAACACATCCAGGTAACCCTTTAAATGCTGCAACATATTAAAAAAGGGCATCATTTATGGTTGCACAATCCTTAAGAAGCAGCCTCTTGGGGGTCTATTTAAACATGTTTTTCACCTACGATTCACACAACTTTCACAAAATTAATTCTACTAGAAAATGTGTTAATCCTAGCTGAAAGTTCGTGAGCCTTGGGTGAAAACGTTAATAAATAGATCCTTTAGTGTCACCTATACCATTTATTTAAAGTGATTGTAAAGGCTTGTTTTTTTAAAAAAAATGACAAGCATGTTATGCTTATTTACTTAGATTTTGTTTTAGATTTTGATACGTGGGGTGATGTATATAAAGAATTACCTAAATCTTGATGTATAATGTCATATGTATATATTGGGCCGGTCGGTTTGTATCTCTGCCGGTGAACAGCGGGGAGGGACTGGACGGACTTGATATGCAGAGTGAGTTGTCATTGTTGAGTGCAGTGATCCGCTGCCTGTTAGCATACTGCAGTCATGTTTAGATCAAAGTGCTGGCGGAGCAGTGGACATGCGCAGCATTGGACGAATGATGGGCGGAGTGGATACACCCACTGATGGCTCCTCAGTGTGGGTGGGCGGCCCCGTCCTCGCGTTCTCTGCATTTAAACTGTTGAGCTGAGCTGCTGGGTCACGCCCTCAGTCGAAGTTGTGATGAAGAAATGCGTCAGGGCATAGCCCAGCGGCAACAGGAAGTGATGTGTGCGCTCCACTAGTGGGAAGTGATGCCCCTTAGCTTGTGTGAGAAGCTGGAGTTTGACCTCCTCCGGGGATGGTGATGTACACATTAGGATTTGTTATCTACATGTGCCATTTTTTCATTTATCTTGTAAGTGCAATATGTTAAGGGGGATGTTGGAATAAACCGGGATTTTATTACACTATATAGCAGTTTGTTTTCTTACATGCATACACCTGTATGAGAATGAGCAATATGATCGTGAGGAGGAATGTTTTGGAGTGTGAAAAGGCGTTTTATTTACCATTTTCTGGTAAGTGCAGGTCTAAAGGGAGTGCCTCACGTGGTGCAGCTTGGAGGTGGAAATTGCACAACCATTATTGAGGATCAGGGACACTTCTATCCTTATTCATTCACTTCTTCTCCTCACGGTGCTCTATCCTGATTTATGAACTGTTACCAATTGCTGTCACATTTAACAAATGTGAGGAAGCGCTGCTATGGGTACTTTCTGTCTGTTTTAAAGACATTGGACTATTATTGTATCTGCTGTTTTATATGTTTGGATTGTTTTTAGCAGCAGCTCAGCTGAAATATTAACATTAGAGCATATTGGCGCTGAACTATTGTAGGATGGCTATTGCAAATATTTTAGATTGATTATATTATTTATTATTTATTCATAGCAGCCACGGATGCTTTAACCACTTGCCGTCCGCCCACCGTCAAATGACGGCGGGGCGGAACGGCTATTGTTCTGGGATGATGTCATATGACGTTGTCCCTTTAAGCCGGGATTGAGCGCGATCGGGCGCGCGCATCCCGGCTCTGTCGGTGTCGGCGTGTCCCCAGGACACACCGCGTCACCGACAAGAGTGAACAGCCATTGGTTATGGCTGTTCACCATGTGATTGGCCGTGACTTCGTCACGGCCCAATCACAAATGGCACGTCCGCCGTTCGCACGGCGCATGTGCGCGATCGGGAGCGCGCTGCGCATGCACGTCGGTGGTGGCGTGTTCCTAGGGAACACTGCCTGTCACCGACACTGGTATCAGCCGCCAGCCGGTCGGCTGTTACCTTGTGATCTACTGTGATCTACTTCAGAGCCGATCACATCCAATGTAAACAGAGCTGTAACTCACTGTTACCAGCTCTTCTCTCCTCACACAGTTTCTAGTGTGAGGAGAGAAGAGCTGGGATCAGTGAGTTACTGATCTGTACAGTAAAAACACACACCTGTCACATCGCCCTGCCCCCCCAATGCACCTGTCACCCAACAGTCACCCCATATGCCCCCATAAAGGGTACCTGTCATCATAAAGTGTACCTGTCATCATAAAGTGCACCTGTCATCAGACTGCCATCATAAAGTGCACCTGTCATCAGTCACCCATCAGTGACCGTGGCATGTCACCCGTCACCCATCACTGACCACCGCCAGTCACCCATCACTGACCACCGCCCATCACCCATCAGTGACCACCGCCAGTCACCCGTCACCCATCAGTGACCACCGCCAGTCACCCATCAGTGACCACTGCCAGTCACCCGTCACCCATCAGTGACCACCGCCAGTCAGCTGTCACCCGTCACGCATCTGTGACCACCGCCAGTCAGCTGTCACCCGTCACGCATCTGTGACCACCGCCAGTCACCCGTCACGCATTAATAATCACCACCAGACACCAGTCACCCATTAGTGACCACCTCCAGACACCCATCAGTGACCACCGCCAGACATGTGGCACCCATCAGTGACCACCGCCAGTCACCTATCAGTGACCACCACCAGTCACCCATCAGTGACCACCACCAGACACCCGGCACCCATCAGTGACCACCGCCAGTCACCCATGACCCATCAGTGACCACCGCCAGTCACTAGTCACCCATCAGTGACCTCCACCAGTCACCCATCAATGACCACCACTAGACACCCATCACCAGACACCCAGCACCCATCAGTGTGCACCACCAGTCACCCTTCAGTGACTTCCACCAGTCACCCATCACCCATCAGTGACCACCACCAGTCACCTGTCACCCATCAGTGACCACCACCTGAGACCTGTCACCCATCAGTGACCACTGCCAGTCACCCATCACCTATCAGTGACCACCACCAGTCATCCGTCACCCATCAGTGACCACTGCCAGTCACCTATCACCCATCAGTGACCACCGCCAGACACCCTCACCCATCAGTGACCACCGCCAGACACCTGTCACCCATCAGTGACCACCGCCAGACACCCATCACCCATCAGTGACCACAGCCAGTCACCCATCAGTGACCACCGCCAGTCACCCAACAGTGCCCATCGCCAATCACCTGTCAGTGACCGTCGCACCCATGAGTAAACATCACCTGTAAAAGTCTCATGTGGTATTGCCATACTCGGGGGGAGTAGTAGAATGTATTTTGGGGTGTCATTTTTGCTACTTACATGCTATGTGTTAGAAATATCATATAAATGGACAAACTTTGTGTAAAAATAAAAAAAAGTTGGTGCTCCAGGACCTTCAAAAGTGTAATAGGGTGTTGAGAAATGAGATGTGTAATTTATGCTTGTAGAACGCCTGGAGGTACTAGTTCAATGTTGGGCCTCTGTATGTGGTCAGGCTATGTAAAAGTCTCACACATGTGGTATTGTCATACTCAGGAGGAATAGCAGAATGTATTTTGGGGTGTCATTTTTGCTATGTACATGCTATGTGTTGGAAATAACTTATAAATGGACAACTTTGTGTAAAAAAAATGTGTTTTCATTTTTTCCCACATTTTCCAAAAACTACTGAAAAAAATGAACCGTTCAAAAGACTCATTATGCCTCAAAGATTATTCGTTGGGGTGTTTGCTTTCCAGAATGGGGTCATTTTGTGGGCAATTCCATTGTCCTTGTGCTCCAGGGCCTTCAAAAATGTGATAGGTCGTCATGACATTAGATGTGTAATTTATGTCCCTAGAATACCTGATGGCGCTCCCTGCATGTTAAGCCTCTGTATGTGGCCAGGCTGTGAAAAAGTCTCACACATGTGATATTGCCATACTCAGGAGGAGTAGAAGAATGTGTTTTGGGGTGTAATTTGTGGTATGCATATGCTGTTTGTTAAAAAACTAACCTGTTACAATGACAATTGTGTGAAAAAAAAAAACTTCATTTTGCAAAGAATTGTGGGAAAACATTACAACTTCAAAAAATTCACCATGCCTCTTAGTAAATACCTTGGAATGTCTACTTTCCAAAAAGGGGTCTTTTGGGGGGTATTTGTACTTCCCTGGCTTGTTAGGGTCTCAAGAAATGAGATAGGCCATCAGTATATCAGGTGTGATCAGGTGTGATCAATTTTCAATGATTGGCACCATAGCTTGTAGACTCTATAACTTACACAAGGACCAAATAATATACACTTTTTGGGTTATGTTTACCAAAGATAGGTAGCAGTATAAATTTTGGCCAAAATTTACAAAGAAAAATTACTAATTTGCAAAATTTTATGACAGAAACAAAGAAAAAGGCATTTTTTCTACAAAATCTTTTTTTATTCATAGCACAAAAAAATTCATATGGGTACAGTGTTGCATGATTGAGTAATTGTCATTCAAAGTGTGATAGCGCTGAAAGCTGAAAAATGGCTTGGACAGGAGGGGGGTTTTCGTGCCCGGTACTAATGTGGTTAATGTGTTTAAGTAATCAACAGATTGATTTAAATAACCTATTTGTGGTCAATGAACATGGAAGTAGTCAAGCTAACTATAATGGAACTTTATTGGCATTGGGGAATGCGTTAGAGAAACAAGTTAGAACATGGTGGGACATCTCCACGATGGAACACTATCTTAAAGAGATTATAGTAAGGAGCTTGAGATGGGATGTCACAACCCAAGATGGTTTAGACGATCAATAATCCATGGATGAGTGGTTGGGTTTCTTCAATGGGATAGGACTAGAGTTGAGCGAACACCTGGACGTTCGGGTTCTGCTGGTCCGTCCGAACTTCGGGACAAAGTCCGGGTCCGGACGGAACCCGAACGATCGCACGGACAACGAACCCCATTGAAATCAATGGGGACCCGAACTTTTAGGCACAAAAATGGCTGTAGCAAAGTCCTGGAAAGCCCAAGAGGGCTGCTAAAGGAAGTAAAATGGGGGTAAGGGTAGGGCAAGTGCCCTACAAAAAAAATGGGGACAGGGAAATAACTTTAAATATTTTTAAAAAAATAAAAACAAAAAAACACGGATTTTCAAGCCCAGGGGTAACTAAAGTTACCCCAAGCAACAGGCACGCTAGCAAGCCCAAGGCAGGCCTGGGCCTGAAACAGGGCTTCAAGCCTGCCTGGTCGTCTTGGGCTTGCAGGTCCACAAGCGAGTTGAGATCAGGATAGGGTAACTTCTTTGGGTTGGTGAGTAGGTACCTAATAACTAGCAGATTTGGTAGAACCCAACACTGTAGGGTAGAGTTCGAGGAATGATATTAGAGAAATTCTATCACAAGGTAGCACCTCTACAGGGTGGTACAAGAT
>BLSH010093678.1:226172-239026 GCA_018402905.1 Glandirana rugosa
AGTTGCTGCCCAGTTCAGGCAGCAATGGGATTTCCCAAACTGCGGGGGTGCCATTGATGGCAAACATGTCCGGATTCTACCACCACCAAACTCGGGGTCGTACTACTACAATTATAAGGGGTTTTGTAGTATTGTCATGCTGGCCATTGTCTCTGCTAATTATGAGTTTCTCTATCTTGATGTGGGAAAAAATGGCCGGAACTCCGATGGTGGTGTGATAATGAAGAACGAATTTTACAGGCGACTTCAAAATGGCACCTTGAACTTGCCACCTCCAGAGCAGAATGTCAAGGGTCTTAACTTCGTCTTTGTTGCGGATGGGCTTTTGGGCTTGGCGAACACGTCATGAAGCCATTTCCGCAACGGAACCTGACCGCTGACCAGCGGATTTATAACTATAGACTCTTGCGTGCTCGCAGAGTGGTCGAGAACGCTTTTGGAATTTTGGCCAACAGATTTCACCTGTTTCTCACTCCGATCAACTTGGCCATCTACAAAATAAACCATGTAGTGCTTTGCTGCTGCATCCTGCATAATTATTTAAGGAGGAATGCCAGCAGTTATCTTTCAACTGGACCCACTGAGCCAGATGCAGCCCAGCCAGGCACAAGTTCAGCACCAACAGAAAGGCATCTGCCCGATGCAATGGCGGACCTTGAAAATAGGCATGCTACCTTGGCAACCCAGAACGCCAGAGAAGTGCGGCGTAAATATATGGAGTACTTTGTGGGGAGAGGGGCTGTGTCCTGGCAATATATGCTTGCAGATCATTAATTTTATCCATATAAATGGATCCTTCATTTTAACTACTCTTGTCTGTGTGTTTTTTTCTGGTGGAAAAGAGATGTTCTATGTGTGCTTTATTTTTGTTCTTGGTACAAGAGAGAAATTGAACCTTCATTTCTCCATGAGATCCAAATCTCACCTTCTGAAATGTGTTTTGTTGTGCAGGGGTTGTGCTACATATAAACAAGCAAAAAATGTTCTTGGTGTTCATGCATTCTATGCATGTAGACCAAAAACATGATGCATTAACAACTTGGTGAAATGTTAAGAGATGAACTACATCTGTGTTGACCACATAGAAGAGCACATTAGCATTTAAAATGGAGAAACTTTAGTGAACTCACAAGCATACATAAAGTAAATAAGAACTCACACACTGTTAGTATCAAATATAAACTTGTATTGTTTGCACATTATGATGTAAAAACCACAGATAAAAGTATTAAAATAGCATATAAAACATGTAAACATTGAAAACTAAAGCATGTACTCCATCACATCAGGGGTTGGCAAGTGTCACCTTTCTGTGTGGGCAAACCCCCCCTTCCTCCAAACTGGAGTTTCTGGGAGAATGGGGTGTTGCATCTGAGAAATGTGTGAGTGCACCACATCAGTGTTTCCAAGCTGACACGTGCCCACCCTCAAAAAGTGCCAGCTTGGAAGCCATGATGGGCTAACCTCACACATTGCTCTGATGCAACACCCCATTCGCCCAGAAACTCCAGTTTGGAGGAAGGGGGTGTTTGCCCACACAGAAAGATGACATTTGCCAAATCATGATGCAATGGAGTACATGCTTTTTGTGCAGCCCCTTAAATGTGGCCAACATGGCCTAAAATGGGGCCCACCACACCAGCCCAATTGGAACAAGACTCAGAACTTGGCCAGCATGTCCCCAACATGCCGCAGTCGCTGCTGGAGGCTCTCCGCTGCCCTCTCCTGCTCGATCCTCTGCAGCTCCCGTGCAGCCTTCTGGATCTTCTACAGCTCCACACGGCACCATTGGATGTCCCGGTTGAGGTGCCCAATGGTGCAGTGTGGCAGCTCGTGAGCTGTAAGTAGAGAAAAAAAGCATAAGGTCAATGATGTGCAGCATAATCGCTGATGATGGCTTGTATGGGCCTAGTTGTTGTTATTTTTTGGAGGGGAGAGGGGGTGCACTTTCCCAACACGTTAACCACTTCCGGACCACCTGTTGTGTTTTCACAGCAGCAGTCGGGTTGCTGTGTGCGAACCTGCCTAAAAAGGGGGTGATCTGCAAAGGGCTGCTAGGGGGCATGCACCCACCACACTCCAATGTCAGTGGCAAGCTGTGATGAGCGGCCACAGGCAAAGTCATGTGTTTCCAAAAATTGATCAAATTTATGTTTAAAGCGACGCAGTGCCAAATTTTAAAAAGTTCTCTGGTCCTAAAGCTGGCAAAGCATCCAGTTGGTAAGTGGTGAATGGCAACAATAATAAAGGCTCAGGCCCTACTTCTAACAAATGTTAAAAAGGTGTATTGGTTTCTTAACTGCTGTCCGCTGGCCCATGCACCCCTAGGTGTGCACAGCCTATTGCATTAGGGTGTGCACCCCAAACCTCAAACACACATGTCTTTCTCTGCAGCCTCAGCTGTACAGGACAGTGAATGAATGGGATAGTGCTCGTTGCTGAGCGTCTTCCTATTCATCCACAAACTGAAGCATAGTAAACACGGTATACTAGGCTTCAGTTAGGAATGAACATAGTGAGTGTGTTCACTGTGTTAAGCTAGAAATGGAAGGGACAGGTAAATTACATATTTACCAGCCCCTTCCTCCACTCTCCATTCTTCAACATGAGGGGAAACAGAGGCAATAGGGGACATCTGCACCACAGGCAGTGATTAGGATGTGCCCAGGTACACCTGCCACACCCCCTGTGCACGCCTATGCATGTTCCAAATAGGCATGTCAATACACAAGAAACAAGAATTGAACAGTACTTACAAGGGCAAACAGAAGGCTCACTCGGGGACTGGGGATGTTGGGGCATCTGGCCAGCTGAGTCTTCTACAACCAGAAAAAAAAACATTCATTGAGCACCCCAAAGTCAGTACCGGATCAACACATACATTGAGGGATATTACAATTGTACCAACCTTAGAATTGGGCTGGGCTGCCCACATCTGATGGGCTCGACAGAATTACATGTGGGCCCTCGGGAGTCCTTTCTGAAAAGAAACAACAACAAACAGACAATGATGCCATTTGGCTGTGCAAAAATACTTGACAAGTGGCAACATTCGTCAACTCCTACAGCTGCTCCCCCCCCCACCCTCGCTTCTATGGGATGTGGGCTGTCTGCTATCCATCATATGCATTTATGTGCCTTCCAGCACTGGGGGCTATCCTCTCACCATGTCTGCACAAGCAAGGCTGGATTAATGGGCACTGATGAATCAGGCAGCAGCCAGAAAAATGATACTTATCCTTTAATTTAGGCCTGACACCCCCGCCCCACCCCCTTTTGGGCACCTAGCAGCACCCCTGGCTGTGTCACAATTTCTATAATTGTCATTTAGCACTTACCTTCTGGGGATGACGGTCGGCTTACCGCCACCTGAGCTGAGGGGCCAGGGGTGGCCTCATCAGTGGGTTGTGGAGGGGGGTGGGCTGCTTGTTTTTTTTCTTTTCCTGTTGCAAAATACAAAAAGAACCTAAGTGCAAAAAATAAAGGAATGTCTGAAAACAGTCTAAAATGGTATTCTTCATATACAGTATGCTGGATTTTGAAATTACATTTGGGAACCACAAGGCATACAAAGATTCCAAAATATCCCAGATAATTCTCTCTACCTACTTTGACCAAGAACAGATCCACACACTGAATTTACACATCTACATACTGGTTTCAAAAATAAATTGCTTACTTTTTTGTAGGATCCGATGGATCCGTCGCATCTGGTCGGGCTCTCTATTTTTGAGGTCCGACCATCGCTTGCGGAGCTGGTCCTTGCTCCGCTGGACCCCGTATTTCTCCTCCAGCTTGGCAATGACCCTGTCCAAAATAAAGTCCTTATGACTATTCGGCCTCTCATATCGCCACCTCCTGCAGTCATAGTCCCTGCTCTCCATTAGGGCGACCATATCGGCCATTTCTGATGTACTCATAGGGCTGGCCTTCATTTTGCGGTGTGTCCTCCGTGATTCCGCCATCTTTAGGAATGCCGTTGCTGCTGCGATCGGTCGTTCGTTCCGTGGAGGCGTTGGTACGTGTCACACCCCAGCGTCGCGGCGTACCTGAGGGCGGTGCGCATGCGCAATGTAAAGCACGGTATAAAAGCCCCGAACGATCGAACAGGAAATTGCCGCCAGGTATCAACTCTCTGTGTGATGAGTGCTGTGTGACGACCGTTGCGAGACGACGTCTGTGAGAACGAAGGTTCGGCTGGATTTTCAGATAGAGGTGGGTAGAGGCCTATACTGTTATGCTTGGATTGCAGGTACATGGGGACCCCATGATAACCTCTCATACTTTACAATTGTCCCTGATTGAGCTGGAAAGGCATGCTTTTTACAAAGCTGGACCAGGATATCTGTGTCCTGGGTAGCATCCCATAACCTGTATTGTGCCCTCCTAAAGCACCCCTGTATTGTGCATGTCTGCTCACCCCTTTGTGTTGTTTAGTGTTTGATTTATGGCATGTTTTAAAATCAAATTGATTGAAAGTAGTGATGAATATATGCTCAATTCCATCAACAATTTAAACGTACATTCTTGAGAGCAGGTGCCTAAAACGGGGCAGGCTGGTAGGGGCCCTAGTGCCTTACTTTGCCCAGGGGCCCATGGTTGTATTAAGAGCGCCCTGTTGGGCCAAAGCGCTTATACTCAGGGGCGGCCGGATAGGGGTCGCAGGAGTCGCCATGGCGACCAGGCCCCATGCTGAAGGTGGCCCATAAGGGCCCCCTGTGTGGTTAGATTAGGAGGGGGTGAGAAGATGGAGCGCTGCGGGGAGCCTCGTCACACTGTTTACACTGTGTGTGAAAGTTAAAGCAGTGTGACTGTGCTCTTTGGCTCCCCCTACAGTGCAGTACCCGGCATAAAGAGAGAAGTTACTGCGTTTTTTGGAAACAAACTTTCTGCAATTCTGCATGTGTGTACATGTATTTTTAGTGGGTACCCTTGTGTGGGTGCATGTATATAAGTGCGTATATATATAGATATATATGTGCAGTAATGTGTGTGTGTGTGTGTTTATATGTGTACATATATACAGTATATATGTGTGTGTGTGCATGTGCATTATGTATGTGTACATGTGTGTATGCACATTCTATGTATGTACTTTTAATCCTGACCCCCTTTGTGTACAAGCACTAATTTTTGTTACCCGCTTGTTCCTAGTACCAGAAATCAAAATGCTGTTCCTGTGAAAGCGATCCATGCTCAGGCATTTGACAGCTGGTAAAGAGGCAATCTGTTGTCTGCTGACCGCCTGTTTTAACCCTCTACATGCATCACCACTATGCTGCAACTCTGCAATGCACACAATTGTGGAGTGGTTGCAGTGCATCCTCATTAACCTAGGGGTAACCTTCAAGGGAGCCCTGACTATAAAGAGACTGAGAAACACCGGCAGAGAGGACCCAATCTCTCCATTTTCCTCCGAGGAAAGGGCCCTGTCAGGGGGGGTCCTTCATGGTTACTTGCATCGGGGCCCTGAGGGTTCTAGTTACACCACTGCTTATACTGCTTCTGTTTGCTACATCATCCCTTTAATTCTGGACTGATATTCATTACTCAGGTTCTGTGCCTGATTAGGGTGGAAATTTAACTCACTTGGTGCCTTATCTGCATTCAATTAGGCTCTGAACTGGGGTAATCCATATGTGTCCTGGATTAAATGGATGATGCAGCAAGCCAATTACTGCTTGGGGCCTAGATTTGGTGGGGCTTTTATAGGGGTATGCTGTCCAGAATTCCTCCCCTGGAGATCAGGAGGAGACGGAAGAGGAGGGCCCAGGATGCGGATGAGACGGCAGCCCAATTTTTCAGGGATGCCAGCCAAGTCCTACAGAGGGACCCCGATGAAGCGGAGGCATTCGGGGCACTGGTGGCCACAAAAATAAGATGACATTAGAGCAGAAGCAGATGGCCGAACAGCTAATGCTGGATTTGATGGTCAAGGGGGTGAGGGGCCAGCTTAAGAACACCATCCGGGTTGTGGACGACGAGCCACCAGCACCTCCACCTTCTCCACCACCTGCCCCATCACATCCCTTGCCACAGCACCACAAAACACAGTGGCAGTATTACCCCCAAGGCCCCCAACAACCCTGGTCTGGGGAGTACGGGCAGTACCCCCATTGAGGCTTTTTTTTGTTTAATTTTATATTATTTTGTATTATTTATATTTTTGGGGAATTTTACCCATATTTGTTTTGAGTCCTTACCTTTGTTTGATGTTATATTTTCTTTCCAGATAATTTCATCTAATTATTTAATTTATATTCTTTATGATTTTATAATAAAGAATATTTAAAATTACAATACTTGCCTACATTTATTTAACAAAATGGAAATTTAGAATTGGCCAATTACATTCAAAATCAGTAAAAAAAATTGCAAAGAACCACAAACATGTTCAATTCTAGGAATTCACATATTTCTGAGCTTAGAATATTGTGGAAATGGTAAATAGAAGAAAAGAGATTGAAATTAGTGCAAATTCTATTAATATCACTACAGTACAGCTGACTTTTATGACATTAGTATCATGTGTACCACTAGCAAGGTGCATCTTCGTTATTATCCCATTGAAAAAGATGCTAATGTGCGCGGCATTTCACTATTTGAATGGAATTGGCGAAATCAAATCGAATCTGCAACTGTGAAACAGAAGCCTAGTTGTACACGAACGGACACTTCCGCCCGTTCCGGACTTGGCGCATGCGTGTTTAGTACAATACAACTTTGTTGAACACAGCTGCTCTACACACGACCCAACGGTCGTATGCGAGCTTGTTGACACGACCGAGTTTTCTAGTCTGCACATACAACTCCCACAAACGACCGTCGTATCTTCAACTGTTGAAAGCGCCGCCACAGATGATCGATTCTGCATACAACAGTCGTGAGTGCGGCGTGTTGAACACGATCGTCGCCCCGTGTGTACGAGGCTTTAGACACACTGCAAGGATCTCTTGGAGATATATTAACATTACATGCTATAATGATTTTAATCATTTCTAAGTGCATATCCTAAAAGGGGGGGGGGGGGGGGGGGTTATGGAAATTAAATCAATTTTGCAGTATTACACTATATGAGCATTGTTGTCATTTACATGAACTACAGATATACATTGGTAGCTAGCTGACATTAAGCAGTGTGGATCCATATCCAGTGAGGATTTCCTTTTGGGTGATTTAATCATAGAGCTCTGGTGAGTCTAGGTGGATCGTACCGATTTTTATTTTTTCCTCCTACAATCAGATTGCACAGTATATGGACTCTGGGGATTGCATTGTATGCATATGGACATTCACATGGGTGTTGTGGATATAAAAGGAGCACTGCTAGTACTTTGCGACTGTTTTGGCATTTGGAGTAACAATAGACCAGTTTGCTGCACACCAAAGAAAGTAAAAAGAACCTCATAACAACTGCAAAACATGGTGGTGAGATTGTTATGGCTTTAGGTTGCTTTACTGCTTCAGGGCCTGGGCAGCTCACAGTCATTCAGCCAACCATATATTTTACATCATATCAATGTGTATTCATGAGATAGTGAGGCCATCCATCTAAAAGATAATTTTCCTCAGAAATAGGTCTTTTTATGTGATAACATTTCAAAGCACACTAGCATGGAATGGCTTAAAAATAATACATTGGGGATAATGGGCTGCCCTAGTTAAGCCTTGCTTTGGACCCTGTTGAAATTTTGTAGGGAAGGGGTTGAAAGGGGCAGTTCAAGAAAACATAAAACTATATTGAAACTGAAGGATTTTTCGTGGAGTAGTATGATGTCAGAAACTGGTGTGCAGTTTTACAAAACACCAATATGAATTAATTTCTACTACAGGGGACAATGATGGCTTTTGATTCCAAGGGTATACACCCTTTTTCCACAGTACACCATTACATCTATTGATTTTTTTTTAATTAAAGAATAAAGCAACACATTTTATTGTGTTTTTTTAATAAAGTTTATCATTTTTATTTGTAGCCACCATTTTAATAAGATATATACGTTTTACCTGTTAAAGTATATGGCGTGGCCAGTGGCCGAGGAATATGGCCACAATTTAGTTAGGCTACCGGGCGGCTTCTCAGACCAGACCCACTGCAGTGGCTACAAGCAGAATCTGCACCCACCTTGGATCTCCCCTGATGGCCTACACACCCGGCAAACTGACATGAGGAAGACACAGGAAGGGCCCCACAAGCTGACAAATTCATCTCTCCCTCAGCCCACTCTCCTCTGCAAGATGGCACCACAGCCACGTGTGCCTCTCCCAGCTCCTCAGTCAGAGGATCTCAAAGCAGCAGTGCTCTCATCAGGACACAGGAAACCTAAAGGCTGCACACAGCAGTCCACAAGAATCAAGACTGACACACACAGGTTCTCTCCTGAATCAAGGTGTGCACCTCAATATGGATGTAAAAATATACGCTAAAGTTCTTGCAAATACTTTGGCAAATGTAACCCCGTCCCTTTTCCCCTTTGACCAGGTGGGATTTGTTAAGGGTAGACAGGCCTCAGGTGGCACTAGAAGAATGTTAAACCTCAGCAAGGTGGTGAAAAACCCAAAGGAACCCTACAGCTTTTATAATGTTGGATGCTGAGGAAGCATTTGATGGGGTTCATTGGGGTTATCTGCAAGCTACTCTGGGCAATTTTGGGCTTCATGGGCTTATTTACTCAGCCGTAATGGCCCTTTACACTATTTCCTCAGCCAGATTATTTACCTCTTCTGTCTTGTCAGACTAATGGTACACTTCAAGGGTTCCCCCTCTCACCCTGAATTTTTGCATTATTAATGAAACCCCTACCTATGGCCATTAGAAATAGCCCTCTAGTGTCAGGAATAACTGTTAATGACACATCCCATAAAATTGGGCTTTTTGCAGATGACTTAATCCTCACTATAACACAAGCAGCCCCTTCTCTGAGAGCTGTCCAGACTATACTACACAATTTGAGTGCTGTGTCATACTAAAAAGTTAATGTGACCAATTCTTCAGTGCTCCCTATCGGGATTGACAGCTTGTCTTTGCAATCTCTCCAGTCCGAATTTTTGTACAAGTGGGATACATGAGTGATACTTACCGGGGTATTCAATGAACATCTTCCATTTCTAGGATATACACCACTAATTACCCCTATGTCCTAAAAACTGTTCAAGATGGTTTAAGAAAAATGGCAAGGTCAGAGATATCCTGGTTAGGCTGCATTGCAGTTTTCAAAATTCTAGTGTTGCCAAATATTTTATATTATTTTAGAACCCTTCCCATTTTCCTTCCTGTACAATTCTTTAACCAGATTAATATACTTGATAAGCAATTTATATGGGATTGGAAAAGGGTGAGAGTATCACATTAAACTCTGCAGACATAAACATGGAGGGGGTGGTATGGGGCTTCCTGTCATTCAGGATTATTAGAAGGCAGTCTTACTTGATCAGCTGCAAGCATGGTTTGTACTGGACTCTCCCAAACAATGGGTGCTTCTGGAGTGATATTCACTCCACAATAGAGACCTTCAATCTCTGCTGCTAGCATCAACAACCAACCAAAAACTATATATAATCGCTCATTCTACCATACAAGCAACCTTAAAAGCCTGGGAATCCACCATGTTGAATACCAAACTGAAATCCCCTAGAGTGGATATCTCCCTGCCTCTCTGGGCATATGAATACCTAATTCCATCCCTCTCAGTTTCCTATTGGATTCTTGCAGGATATAACACTCAGGATATTCCTTCTCCAGCTCCCTCTGGGTCCTTTTATAACGTATATCAGATGCATTACTTCCATAGGTCCTATCCCCATCACTCAGTTAATCTCTTCTCCTCAATTTGTGATGTCTATACTTCTTCCCAATTGTCAAAGGGGATAACTTGGTTTTACAAATTACTTCAGGATAGTACCTGTTTTGTCAAGGCTCCTCCTATGCTAAAATGGAAAACTGATCTCAACCAAGAATTCTCAGATTATACCTGTCAAAAAGTCATTACTTATATTTATAGAGTGTTGCAATGTGTCACTCATTGGGAAAGCTCCTTGAAAACTATACATAGATAGTATATGACCCGATTCCGTATGTCTAAATTGTATGACACAGAATCCTCTAGTTGTTGACGCAACTGTGTTCACGTTGACAACATAATGCACATTTTATGGACATGCAAACATCTAACTAGCTTGTGGAATTCTGTGTTTTCATTGATTTCCCATGTTATCCTTACTAAACCTACACCGCATCTTGCTTTGCTCCATACATAACTTCCCAAAGCAGTACAGAACTATAGTACTACACATTTTATTTGCAGCTAGGTTAACTATTAGGCCTCATGCACACTGGACACTTTTGGACATTTTTACAGCTGCTGTTTTTGGCCTGTTTTTTTTTTTTACAGTTTTTCAGCTGTAAAAAAGCTCTAATGTCAAAAAAAATGCAGATAAATGCTCAAAAACGTGACCCACCAACATTTTTTAACAATTTTGGTCCCATTGATATAAAAAACGCTAAAAACACTAACACTAAAAAACACTAAAAAATGCTGAATAACTTTGAAAAACTCACTGCAAAGCTACTGGCATTTTTATAGCGCTATTATAATGTCCAGTGTGTCCATGAGGCCTAAAAACAAATGGAAACAATCCTGAGTTCCAAATATTTCTGACATAGTGCAAGAAGTTTCTTTACAATGCCCTTATGAGTGGGCTTATTACTTTAATAATAACAAAAAACTGTATAATTTTAATTTGAACTGGAACCTATGGATACAATTCTATGGAACCTGTTAACTTTGAATGCTGGTGTCTACCTTCAAGTGAACCTCTTCAGTGTAGTTACTCTGGCTACTAGGTTAGCAATGTACATTTTTCTTTCTGGTGTGGTTTCTGCTTATTCTTATTTTTGGTTTTCTTTCTCTTTCCCCTTCTTTTTATTTATTTTTTTGTTTCTCTTTGTTTCTTATGCTTCTTTAATTTACAATTATAATCTACTTAAAGATTATGCATTCCACAACTATTTATGGTTAGAAAATATTAAACGGTGTTAAGCATGCCAAGAGAGGTGCACCAGTAGGGCACAACCAAATCGCAATGTTTGTACATGCATCTTTCTTATGTTATGTGCTAAATTTTAATTAAAAAAAAACATTGGCATTGAAAAAAAACAACAATTTCCATGGAATGTATTCCTTTTTCCACATGATATTATCTTAGCTGAGCTTGTTTGCTTTTTGCATGAAGAATAGTTTTTAGCACGGAATTTAAAAACGCAACTTTGCTGCAGAGTTTACAACATTAAAAAAAAAGTATTAATAGCTAACATAAAAAATGCTAAAAACAAAAATTTAATTAAATTAAAAAAATAGAAACAGTTTTCCCATAAAGAAACAAATACATAAGGGAGAATCTAAAAGCCATTACAATTTCAAACAAAAAATAGACTATCCTTTCCTGCTGGAATTTCGTAATCAAACTCTTGAGATTCTGCACAGCTTCTCTATGGAATAAGACATATTTTGATAAATTATTACCACTTTATAAATAGGCTCATGTTCTCTTGAAAACACATTTTCATGAAAACATATCGAACATCATGTACCAATATCAAGAGATATCATTAGAAAAAGTAATGCATTTTACCAGTTTTGTGACTTCATTTCAAAATGTATTGTTTCATAGATGGAGAATGGTTAAGGAAAAATAATTTCCGGGACCCCACTAAATATTTGGTATTATATTTTTCTGTGTTTAAACTGACAATTTCCTTTTTAGTGAAATTTATGTTCTTCACATAACTTTTCTTACACTGTAAGCTATTCACTCTTTTTTATCCATTTTGATAAAGACAAATGAGTACTGTACATGATACTTTTTTTTTGCACTAACATCCACATTTTCAGGACAAGTTTTCAGGGAATGTCCTCTTCTTCAAAGTCCAATTCATCTATACTCATACATGTCTTAAATACCGCTATAAGCAGAGATGTTTTCACTAATATTGAAGCGGAGTTTCAGGCTGAAATTCAATTTGGTTTTAAACAATAGAGCCCCCCACCCCCCTCGTTTTTGGATATCTTTTTTTTAGTCTTTTTGGTACCTTTTCTGCTATTTTTCAGCTGGACTTTCATGCTACCCTGCTGCGGGGAGGTAGGTCACTTCCATGACTGCATCAGGCCCTCCTCCTTCTCCCCACTGCCTTCTGGGACCTGTGTGTGTCCCAGAAGATGATGGGACCATTCTGGTTTCCCTTACTTGCAATGCCAGTGACAGCACCCAAAGCAGACAAATTGGCTTGGGGTGCCGACAACGCAGGCTACCTGGACAGGTAAGTGTCCTTATATTAAAAGTTACCAGCTACAGTATCTGTAGCTGCTGACTTTTCATTTTTTTTAATACAGGCTGGAACTCCACTTTAAGGACATAAGACACAAGGACAAGGAATATTAAGGACATTTATGACTTGGTCAGTAGATTAAAAATATCCTTCATGTACATATACATTTTATCTTGCTTAATTCATAAATAATATAGGTGCCATAGTTTACATGTATGGACAAAAAAAAATTATATTTCGTTCGTATATATTATTTCGAAGGTTTATCCACCCTAAGGAAATAAACCCTAATTACCCCCTTTAAAAAAAAATGTGTACGTAAGTTTTACTCGTTGATACCGTGGATATAATAAATACTTAATTCGTTCTATTTTACATATACATGTACTTCCTATAAAAATTAGATGACTGGTTCAGTATTTACAGGAATTATAAGGAACAGGAACACAGAATACAGGAATTTCACCTCAAGGTCGGACATAATTTTTTTTACTTTTCAGTCGTCGATGTCTATGACATCGACCATTGA
>BLSH010093678.1:241691-256739 GCA_018402905.1 Glandirana rugosa
AATTACTATAATTAATCACTACACCACATAATAGTTTATATGAAATTATGCTCTGGCAGTTCAATATGTAGAGCAAATGTATAAAGCACCCTGAACACACATTCTTTTATCTCTCATTTCCATAGGGTAACCTTTCTGACATCATTAGCTTCTTGGAGAAACCTTAAAGCGGAGCTCCACCCAAAAGAGGAAACTCCGCTTGTTTGCATCCTCCCCCCCTTCACTGCCACATTTGTAACTTTTTGGAGGGGAGGGGAGAGCGGGTACCTGCTTTTGACAGGTACTCACTCCCACTTCCTGGTAAGATCCCTGCACAGCAATCTACGCCATTTCCGGCCCCTCCTCCTTCCCCGGTTGACTTCTGGGCCAAACAGGCTGTGAAGCTTCCTGTTTCCCTTACTACAGATGCCGGCACCGCCACCTGAAGCTGAATTGAGAAATCAACTAAGGGTGCTTACATCGTGGGATTCCTAGACAGGTAAGTGTCCCAGTATTTGTAGCTTCTGACTTTAATTTTTTTTTATGGACTGGAACTCCTCTTTAACATACTCTACAAAATGTTCTATGTTTTATCCATATCAGTTGTATGTTTATGAAATCACAATGATTTATATCTTTTTTAAGCTTATCTCTGGTCCCACCTCTCTATTTCCATAAAGATATTGTATCCAGAGCTTGGTTTGGAAATCCAATTTTAATTTTGTACTGCTTAACTTTTTGTGGTGGCCCTGGAAACTTTCTGTGATGGTAATGGGAACTGCTGCACATTCAGTCTGCAAGTGTCAGGAAAGACTATCCACAACCCTGTTGTCATAGACTCACCCTCTGGGATGTACCATCATGTGCAGTGACAGTAAATGTCTGTAAATGCAAAGCCTAAGGGATGTCAGTCAGGAAAACGTGCTGGCAGAGAAGTGGCATGGACAGAATATCCATCCTGCAGAAGATGCCCCTACACACTAAGATGCATTAGCACATCTCACTGGCCAGCACTGAATGGAGGATGATAGATCAGGCATTCATTTTATGTGATCACCAGCTTTTTATTAATTTTAGGGTAAATAAATATCAAAACCCAATACTAGATCAGCACAACTGGTCAGGTCTAGCATCGGCAACAACAATTCTTGATTTGGGGTAAAAGCTGAAGCTGGGCTTTAAAATATTTTCTATTTTACCATACTATAAATGCAGGTTTTTGTCAACAGAAAATGCAAAAAAATAATATAACCATCATTGTACTTCTGGGATTCCAAGGTCTTCATAATGCCAAGATTATGTTGTTATTGTTGCTGCTTATCATCTTCTGTTTGACCCTAATGGGGAACCTTCTCATCATTACTCTGGTTTCATTAAGCAAAAACCTCCATTCCCCTATGTACTTCTTCATCACACAAGTGTCTATATTTGACATCTTACTTACTACAGATATTGTTCCCAACATGTTCCCAATTATACTAAATGATGGGGGTACAATTACCTTGAGAAGCTGCATTGCTCAGTTCTTCTTCTTTGTCAGTGTAGAAGCCGCTGAGTGCCTCCTATTTGCAATGATGTCTTTTGACAGGTATCTGGCCATCTGCAACCCATTCCACTATAGCACATTAATGAGTCCAATGTTTTGCCTTACATCAATAGTTTTTACATGGCTTTTGAGTTTTGTGATGACTTTATCTGATGCCATTGCTACTTGGAATTTAGCATTTTGCGGAAATAATGTAATTTAACATTTTTTCTGTGATTTTACTCCTCTGTTGGGACTTGCCTGTTCTGATACTACCATAGTTCATATTCAGTCTTTTGTATTTTGTGTTGTAGTATTAATTTGTCCATTCATAGTGGTCATTGTATCATACATCTATATTGTCTATACCATTGTAAGGATCCCATCCATTACCGGAAGGAAGAAAGCTTTCTCCACTTGCAGTTCTCATCTCACTGTTGTGTGTCTATTTTATGGTGCACTTATATCTGTTTATGTTGTTCCCACTGAAGGACATTCAATAATTACCAATAAAGCTTTGGCTCTCCTTTATACTGTAATGACTCCATTGCTTAACCCAGTCATTTACAGCTTCAGGAACAAAGACTTCAAGGAAGCTTTGAGGAAGTGGAGGCACCAGTTTAATCAAAATATTTAGTAATATTCATGTTACATTCCATATTGAAATTGAATGTTTTCTAATGGAATATCATTTCATCTAATTTAGCCAACACTGGGCCTATTCTGACACTTCTCTCCTACATGTGAAAATCTACATTTTTCTGCTAGGAAATACTTAGACCCCCCAAACACCCCATTGTTTGGTAAAATATAAAAAAAATAATGTTATGAGTAAACAGATACCAAACAGGTCACACTTTAAAGTTGCACATGCTTGTGGAATGACGTCAAACTACAGTAAATCTCCATAGGTGACACTTTATAAGCCTTTACAGGTTACCAGTTTAGAGTTACACAGGAAGTCTGGTGCTATAGTATTGCTATCACTATAACCTTAATGGTGATACCTCACATGTGTGGTGCGATTGCAGTTTACATCTGCATGAGGGACCGAGACATGTGTTTGCCTTTGTGCCCAAGCACGGTGGGGTGGGTACGCTTTATTTTTTTAAAATATTTATTTGATTTGATTTTTCACTTTTATTGTTATCACAAGGGGTGAACAACATCCCTTGTGATAGCATAGGCAGTGATGGGTCCTCTTTATGCAGGTCCACTAGACCTTAAATCTCTACTCTGCCCTCCAAAGTATCAGAGCAAACCAAGATTGGTTTTATCTGATGCTTTTACAAGTCGGTAATAGATCGTTTACATGAGATCGAAACTTGAAGTCACATAATCCTTGTTGCTATCAGTTTCCAACATCACAAAGTAGGAGGAATGACATCTATTTCTATCACTGTAACTCAGGAACTGGATGCCGCTGGGCTCCTTGATCACTCAGGAGAGCCCAGTAAAGGCAGCAGTGGCAGGAGGGGGGAAACCCCTTTCTCTACCTGTAAAAGTAACCCAGCGCCTCTTTAGCCAATTACTTTTACTAGCTTTAGAATAACAGGCTGAAAAAAAAATATCTCAGTCATTTCTGCAGCTGCAGTGATGACCGAGATATCACCCTTTCAATCCAGTGATGTACAGGTTCGTCGATGTTCGGCAAGTGGTAAAGGTTTAAATATATGACATAGAAAAACTTTAATAAATGTTTTAAAAAGTTTTAAAAATGTATTTTTATATTTTGTAAGGACACACAGTGGAACATGAGATATAATAAACCAACTTTTGGCTTTGGTAATTAAATTATGGAATCTGATGGATTCATATAACTATATCTCTTTGTATAAGTATTTTACAGGTTGCAGAAAATGTACAGTATATATAAAGTATATAAATATATATATTTTCTTTTATTTTACAGAGTAGGGACTTCTTAATATTGAATTATAATAAACATTACCTTTTCTACCAGGGTCCATCTTTAACCACTTCAATACCGGGTACTTTTACCCCTCTCCTGCCCAGGCCAATTTTCAGCTTTCATTGCTGTTGCACTTTGAATGGCTATTGCTCAGTCATGCAACACTGTACCCAGATGATATACCAATATATAATTTTTTGAGACAGATAAAGCGTTCTTTTGGTGGTATTTAAACACCAGTGGGTTATTTTATTTTTTGCTAAACAAATTAAAAAAGACCAAATATTTTGAAAAAAACGTTTTTTCTTAGTCTCTTGCTACATTTTGCAAATAAGTCATTTTTCTCCTTCACTGATGTGTGCTGATGAGGCTGCACTGATGTGTAATGATAGGCTACACTGATAGGCACCAATAGGCTGAAGTGATGGACACTAATAGGATGCACTGATGGGCACTGAAAGGCTGCACTGATGGGCACTGATGAGGAGGCACTAATGAGGCTGCACTCTTATGTGGCACTGATAAGCATCACTGATGGGCACTGATAAGTGGCACTGCTAGACAGCACTAATGGGCACTGATAGAAGTCACTGATAGGTGCCACTAATAGGTGGCACTGATGAGCTCTGATAGGCGGCACTGATGGGCACTGATAGGCTGAAGTGATGGGCATTGATAGGCTGCACTGATGGGCACTGGTGGGAGGCACTGATGGGCACTGATGAGTAGGCACTGATGAGGCTGCACTCTTATGTGGCACTGATAAGCATCACTGATGGGCACTGATAAGTGGCACTGCTAGACAGCACTAATGGTCACTGATATAAGTCACTGATAGGTGCCACTAATAGGTGGCACTGATGAGCTCTGATAGGCGGCACTGATGGGCATTGATAGGCTGAACTGATGGGCGCTGATAGGCTGCACTGATGGGCACTGTTGGGAGGCACTGATGGGCACTGATGGGCACTGATGAGGAGGCACTGATAGGCTGCACTAATATGCAGCACTGATGGGAACTGATAGGCACTGATAGGTGGCACTAATGGGCACTGATAGGTGGCACTGATGAGCACTGATAGGCGGCACTGATAGGTGGCACTAATGAGCACTGGTAGACGGCACTAATGGCACTGATAGGTGGCACTGATGAGCACTGATAGGCAGCACTGATGGACATTGATAGGCAACACTGATGGGCAATGATTGGCATTGATGAGGGTGCACTGATAATTAGGGCACTGATGATCAGTGCCCTGATTATCTGTGTAAATATCCCCTCTAACACCAGCCAGTTACTGTCTCTTCCTGCCTTACACTGTGACAGTGTGTGAGGAAAGGAATGCTGATAACTCGATAACTGGCAAGTTTGCATACATGTGATCAGCTGTGATTGAATACAGCTGATCACATGGTAAAGGTTTGCTGTGATTGACCCTTTACAATGATCTGTGATCAGCTGTGTCTGTCTTTTGGCTATAGCGCGGGTCTGTTGGGGGTAAATTGCAGATCAGTGGCCCGTTATTTACCCAGAGCTGTTACTAGCTCTAAGTTAAGAGTTAGGCCTCATGCACACAGGACATTTTTTGATGTTTTTACAACTGCTGTTTTCAGCTGCAGATGTTTTTTTCTACAGCCATTAAACCCTCCATCATTTTGTCCTACGTGATCATGCACATAGGCTGTGATCAACTGTTTTTAGCAGTGATGTTTTTGAGCTGTAAAAAAAACCCAAGACCAGAGGGTTCTGAAAGAGGTTTTTCAGCTTTAAAAACGCTCTAACGCCCAAAACCACTCACTAATGCTCAATAACGCCGTTCACCAACGTTTTTGGACGTTTTGAATTCATTGAAAAAAAAATGCTCGAAAACGCCAAAGCTAAAAAACGCTCATTATCGCTCAATAACGCCACCGCAAAAACGCTCAAAAAAGTTGAAAAAATCACTGATAAGCTACTGACGTTTTTAGCACCTTTTTTAACGTCCTGTGTGCATGTAGCTTTATAGTTTTTTTGTGTTGTTTTAAGATTGTTTTTATGTATTTTTTTTTTATCTGAATAAAGAACTATGGTTATAAGAAGCATGTTTACATTCACTTATTGTTAAATGACTCATAACTTGTTCTGGAAGTCTGTCTTATGCATTCATTTCTGTTTGGATAACTTAACACTTTCTAACGTAATCCTTGAATTTTCCTCCTGTTAGTTTGAAGGTTTGTTGCTGATCTCAGTTTCATATTGAAAATACTATCCTCCTTAACCTTACTCCCACTATATTTTAGATATTTCAGTCACGTCCACCATTCCCCTTTATTCACAAGGCCCCTCCGTCCTTCCAGATATGTTTTAACCCTCAGACCTTGCACCATTTTTAGTTGCCCATCACCGGACTTACTCCTTGGTCACATTTTATCTACTTTATGGTCCTTGAAAATATATCTAATGACCTGCCACTAACCAACAATATTATTATCTATTGCAAAAGAAAGTATCTCTTCTTTGCAAAGGTTCCACCACTTTTTCATGATTTCATAATGCCCCATTGGCACTTTTCTTCCTACAGTAATTATTATTTATGATCACATTCTAAACCTTCTAGGAACAAGTGTCTCTATTGGATGATTAGCTTTATTTTTTTCAGACTAAGTACCTGCAAATATAAAAATATACCTGTTGATCCTGACCGAAATCAAGTGTGCTTCAATTTCTGTCAGGATGTATTTGCAGTCTAAATCAGAGGGACAGCCTAGAGTGATAGCTCTGCTCCCCTATGGATACATTGAAGGCTGTGACTCTTGGACAGGGAGGGTGATACTGACAGGATCAACGTGTAAAAATAAGGGAAAAAAAATCCTAAAAAAAAAAAAGAAAACGAATGCAACTACCACATGTAAGAATTGATAAGCTGCAACGTATTACATTTTTGTTTTGAGGTTTAGATGCACTTTAAAATGCCATATATATTAAGTGCGCATATGCTCATACAGTATGTGGGCGAGGGATGTGGATGCTGTTTTAACCCGCTCCCCACTTTGAAGCTTACAGCTATCCATCTCCCAAACACTGGAGAGAAAGAGGAAGTACCCCCCTACCCACCAGCAATCCCTGGCCCTGAATGCCAGCATTTCAAAATTCCTGGCCTTTGAAATGCTGTCATTCCGTCTGGTGGACACGGACAGTTCAAAAGCCTGATGGCGGTGGCCCACAGTATGTGGTACCCAGCCACCACTACTTTTCCAGGCGAGCCATCCCTTCCCTGCACAAACAAGTCGGGGACAAGATCAAGTGTGCACTGCGCAACGCCATCTGTGGCAAGGTCCACATAACCACTGATACATGGACCAGTAAGCACGGGCAGGGACGCTATATCTTGCTAACTGCACACTGGGCAAATGTAGTAGCGGGTGGGCCAGAGCCGGCTAGCCATTTGGTGCATGTCCTTCCACCACCGAGGATTGCAGGGCATTTCTCTTTGCCTCCTGTTGCCTCCTCCTCCTACTGCGCTTCCTCCTCCTCTACCATCTCCTCATCCGTTCAGCGTAACACCTTCACCACCAACTTCAGCACATATAGGGGGAAACGACAGCAGGCTGTATTAAAACTGATATGTTTGGGGGATAAACCCCACACTGCGCAGGAGCTGTGGATGGACATTGAACAACAGACAAATGAGTGGTTGTTGCCACTGAGTCTCCAGCCCGGCCTGGTGGTGTGCGACAATGGCCGAAATCTTGTAGCGGCTCTTGGCCAAGCCGGTTTGACGCACATCCCTTGCCTGGTGCATGTGCTGAATTTGGTGGTACAGAATTCTCTAAAAAACTACCCGGATATGTCAGAGCTGCTGCATAAAGTGCGGGCCGTCTGTGCGCACTTTTGTGTTCTCACCCTGCTGCTGCTCGCCTGTCTGCGCTGCAGCGGAACTTCAGCCTTCCCGCTCACCGCCTCATATGTGACGTGCCCACAAGGTGGAACTCCACCTTGCACATTCTGGGGAGACTGTGCGAGCAGCAGCAGGCAATAGTGGAGTTTCAGCTGCAGCACGCACGGGTCAGTCGCTCTGCGGAACAACAACACTTCACCACCAATGAGTGGGCCTCCATGCGAGACCTGTGTAGCGTATTGCGGTGTTTTGAGTACTCCACCAACATGGCCAGTGCTGATGATGCTGTTCTCATCGTTACTATCCCACTTCCATGTCTCCTTGAAAAAACACTTCGGGCCATGATGGAAGAGGATGTGGCACAGGAGGATGAGGAGGAGGAAGAGGGGTCATTTCCACGGTTATCAGGCCATTCATTCGCAAGTGACTCGGAGGGTGGGTTCCTACACCAGCATAGGCCAGTTCAAAAATATTCAAGCCAGGGCACAGTTCTGGAGGACGAGGAAGATGAGGAGGAGGAGGAGGAATCACAGCAGGGTGGCACCCAACGAAGCTCGTGGGCATAACTGGAGCGTGGCTGGGGGGATACAGAGGACACAGATGATATACCTCCCACAGAGGACAGCTTGTCTTTGCCTCTGGGCAGCCTGGCACACATGGCCAACTACATGCTGCAGTGCCTGCGCAACGACAGTTGCCCACATTGTAACTTCTTCTGATTACTGGATGGCCACCCTGCTGGATCCCTGTTACAAGGACAACGTGCCGTACTTAATTCCCTCACTGGAGCATGAGAGGAAGATGCGTGACTAGAAGCACACACTGGTAGAGGTGCTGCTGAGGGCATTCCCAAATGACACCGGGGGCTCAATGGAAGCACAAGGCGAAGGCAGAGGAGGAGGAGGTAGAGGCCACCAATGCAGCTGTGCCACCGCCAGCACCTCAGAAGGCAGGGTTAGCATGGCCGAAATGTGGCAAAGCTTTGTCAGCAGCCCGCCA
This sequence comes from Glandirana rugosa, assembly GCA_018402905.1. Taxonomy (NCBI): domain Eukaryota; kingdom Metazoa; phylum Chordata; class Amphibia; order Anura; family Ranidae; genus Glandirana; species Glandirana rugosa. Next base: position 249,985 of record BLSH010093678.1, read on the forward strand.
CAACAAACAGCACCACCAGCCGATAGACAACGTCTTAGCAGGAGGCAGCATTTCAGCAACATGGTGCAAGAGTATGTGTGCACACGCCTACACGTACTGACTGATGGGTCTGCCCCATTCAACTTCTGGGTCTCCAAATTGGGCACATGGCCTGAGCTTGCCCTTTATGCCTTGGAGGTGCTGGCCTGCCCTGCAGCCAGTGTATTGTCTGAACGTGTGTTTAGCACGGCAGGGCGTTATCACAGACAAGCGCAGCCGCCTGTCCACAGCCAACGTGGACAAGCTAACCTTTATTAAAATGAACCATGCATGGATCCCACAAGACTTGTCTGTACCTTGTGCAGAATAAACATTTAGACCGGACTCACACAGCCATTCGTATACTTGTTTTTTTGAATAGGCCTCAATTTTTTGGGGGCTACCCCAATTATAAACAAACAAAAAAAAAAAACAGTGTTGGCTACCTCCTTCTCCTCCTCGACCACCGCCACTTCCACCTACACTGCCACGGTCATGGCCTGGTCAACCTCTAGGCTCCTACTCCACATCCACCCCCCCTGCCATTTTTTTCATTTGATTTTAATTTATTTTCCCTTTCCCCATTTTTTTGTAGGGCACTTGCCCTACTCTTACCCCCATTTAACTTCCTTTTGCAGCCCTCTAGCACTTGCCAGGACTTTGTTACAGCCATTTTTGTGCCTAAAAGTTTGGTTCCCCATTGACTTCAATGGGGTTCGGGGTCCGGGATAAAGTTCGGGCAACGTTCGGTGCTGAACCCGGTCTTTTTCCCAAAGTTTGTTCGGACACGCCAAACCCGAACGTCCAGGTGTTCGCTCAACCCTACAGATTATATTTCTGTCAGCTGTCGCCCACAGCCACTGATGGAGTGTTATGTGAACTGTCTCCCTCACTCACTAAAATTACAGAGTGAAGAGCGGAGGGTGGGGCTGTATTAGAGGCGGGATGGATTATAGCAGGCGGTTGGTGGCAGCAAGGCTGGGAGGAGGATAGCAAGCTGCACGATGCTCAAGTCTTACATACAGGAAAAACTCCACCAAATTGCCTGGCTGTCACACCTCCCTGTGCCCTGGAATCTGGGCTCAGGTTGTGCCTCCTCTCTGCACCAGAAGCTATCCAGTGTCCACATACGGGAGAAGATCACTTTCTCCCAGCTTTGGCTGCAGTCACAGTCAGCTTGGCTGGGTCGGGGCTCTCTGTGTGAGGAGTTATACAGGTGGGTGGAGCAGAGAAAGTTCATCACTCAGCAGCACCGTTCTCTGTGAAGCCTGCAGTCTTCAGAGCTCTTCCCAGGACAGCTAAGATGTTCCAGATTCAGGCCATTGAACCAGGCTGCCACTAAGGTGAAGCGCTGACATATATGTGTAGAACAGACTCAATGTCAGATATAAAAGATTTGTGAAACTTCCTGTGTCACAGTCAGTGACCAGCGTTTGGGTATGCTTTCTATTTATCTGTATTTAGCAAGTCTGATGAGATCACAGAACAGCACAGTTGCACTACTTGCCAAGATCAGTAGGAATCTTTATTGGACATTGTGTGTTTCTGCTTGCAAAAGAGGTGAGGGTCTGTTGGAATGAAATGCCCATGCCTGTGATCAGTTACACATATTCTTTACTTTAATTTAGTCACAGATGACTGAAAATCTCTCTGCAGTGACAGTATACATTACTTTAGAATATCCATTTGTATCTGCTATATTATAGGAAATCTGGCTTTGAGCCCTGGTTCACATTGGTGCGTTTTGCCATGGGATTTGACATGCCAAATCGGCTGCAATTGATGACAATGGCGCCGTCCTAATCGGTGCTTGTCAATTTTCCTAACGCATACCTTTCTGGCTAAGTAAGGCTTGTGTAGCAGTGGGTGCTGCAGCGATCCCCAGCTGGATATTGGAAGCGTCAAACATGTGTAAGTATTCGCCAGCACACCAAGGATCACCGTCCAATGGTTCTTTATTTAAAGAAGGATCACATCACAGAGAGTGCAATGTTTCGGAGCCACGCAGGACCCCTTCCTAAGGCATGTGCCACATGTCCTAGTCAATGTGACGCTGCATTTGCGGCGCCACACCGATTTCCAAAAGTAGTTTCTGTACTACTTTTGGTGATTTCAGGTGCGATTTCCATTGACATTTGTGAAGCAACCCGCACAGATTTCTCTGAAATTGCACCTGATGTCGGGACTGACATGCGGGAATGAAATAGTGCGACAGTTCAGCTGAACTCGCACCATTTCATTCCCGCACCAATGTGAACCTAGACTTAGGCTGAGTATGACCCCTTTCACATGAAGTGTCCGATCAGATCTGCCTGTCAGTTTTTCAGGCAAACCTGATCAGACCATCCATTCATCCCTGTGGACTGGCAGGTGTAAATGGGCCTGTGTCCATTTACACCCGCCTACCTCCAATTCCGGTCCACTAAAAAAACTGAGGAAGATCCATCCCCCTCCATCTAGGCAGATTGGACGTAGTTGAGTGTAAACACAGCAGAGTCCATTTAAACCTGTCAGTCCATTAAGGCAGAGCGGGCCGTGTCCATGTCCGCTATGCATAAACTAAGCAGATACAGGCTTGTCATCCGTAAAACTTTCATTGCTGGTGTTAGTGGCAGTAATTGGATTGTCCATTATTGGAGTCAGCACATGCAATAAAAACCCCTAGCTCTGGTGTCAGTGAACACATTAACCTCTTACATTGGTATCAGTCACCATAATGATAACCCCCAGCATTGGTATAATCTCCACTGCCTGCAGAGCATTTTAAAGACTGTAATACTCCTCTTCTGCACATACAAATAACTACTGATGCTATCCACTGCCCTACTGACACCATCCTGCATATACCACCCACCGCCATACACTCTACACTCCTTTCCAGCACATACTACCCACCACCATACTCTCCACACCCCTCTCCTGCACATACTACCCACCTCCATACACTCCATGATCTTCTCCCTGCACATACTACCCACCACTATACACTCCACACTCTTCTCCCTGCACAACCTACCACCGCCATACACTCTGCTCTCCTCTCCCTGCACATATTACTCACCGCCATACACTCCACAGCCCTCTTCTGCACATACTACCCACCGCCATACACTCTCTCCTCCCTGCACATATTACCCACCGCCATACACTCCACTCTCTCCTCCCTGCACGTACTACCCACCTCCATACACACTACACTTCTCTCCTCCACATACTACCTATCACCATACACTCCTCTCCCTGCTTCAATCATGTTTATTTTAATGGTGGGAAATGAGGGGTTGCTGGGAATAGGATACCTCCTGCATGGAAATATATACTATATACCTGGAATTCAGCTTTAAGTTTTGTTGATTCCTACACATTCCTGTGAAATTATTCAAGATGCAAAAAAAAAAACATCCCAACTTGAGATAAATCATTTTAAAACACAACTAAAATAAAGTTTCAAACAAAATGAAGAATAAAGTTGACAATGAGACATTAGTTAAACTTTGATGCAAAGCAACCATAATTTTGTAAACGTTTGTTAACTTCAACTAAGAGTGTAATCACATGAGACTATAAATTCTCTATTGTAAATTCTCAATAGGCTATTAACTAATTTTCTAATGAGTATATAATGTATACTATATTATTCTTTCACCTACCAATATCAGTCTGACTGGTCTGTCTGCTAGTATCCGTCGGCATGGTTGAACTGGATGGACTTGTATCTTTTTTCAACTAACAATGTAACTGTGACATGAGATTGCCATCCAGACTTTACAACCCAGATTGCGTGATCATCATCTTCTCTGTGTAATTTTATTTATTCATCAATATTTTAGAAACTGAAAAAGACAAAGATGAAAATAAATTGACTGTTAAAAGCTTTTATTGCATTATGTGTACATGCTCAATATAAAGCTTATCTCAGTATAAACCTTATCTCAGAGAAACCAAAGCTATCAGCTGTTCAACAGATGCCAATGTATGCTGAGATCTGAAGGTATCTCTAAACAGCTATTCCTGATTCTTTTAGAGTTATCAATATTATGCCGTGATTACATTCTGATAAATATGGGTATATTTTAAAAAAAATATCTTACCTATATAGACGTTCATGTGTTAGCCAGGCAATTTTTAAGGAAAATATTTATGGAATAAATAAGTGAAATCATCACCAAAAGCTAAAGCATTTCTATTTGCACTGGTAAGAAATGTGTCCCTCTTGTAGTTTTCTCTTTAAATAGATTTTTATTTTATTTATTTAACATTTTTTTGTAAGAGTACAGAATTGCAAAATTACAAAATAAGGTAAGAGACATTCACATGTCTGACAGCCATAGTGAAGAATGAAGGTGTGGCATGTAATCCGCTGTACAAGCAGCACATACGTAACATTCAAAAATAAGGCTTATTGGTCTGATAATTACATTTAGATGAGGAAACAGCAATGGAAACCATAGCACCTTGATGAAGAAATGTTAGAACCTACATAAAGCACTTAACAAAAGCAGTCAGATATGGTATGATTTCCAGTTTGCAACTTTATTCTCAATTCCCGATCGTACGTTCAGGTAGTTCAAGTCAAGGGGTGTATCGTAACAACACAACCCTCTTTGAAAAATATTTGCATGTAGTGAATTCCTCCGATCAGCAGTGAATCAGAGAAAAGTGGGCACTAAAAGGAAAAGAGAAAAAAGAGAAAAGGGAGACAGAAAGATACAGTATCTGCTCTTACCTGTTCAAGGACTCCAGTGATCAAAAAGTCACCCAGGATGAAGGTTGTAAGTACTATATCCAAATATCAGTGGATATTAGTCAGATCAGTGAAAGCTTAGGCCAACATCCCTACAGAATTGGAAAAGAGGACAAGGGTTCTCCGCCATGTGACTTTTAAAGCCTATAGTTATCAAAGAACACCAATCTTTTGTTAAAAAAATGTAATTACACATTTTATTTAGAACAATAGTTAAAAGAAATCAGACTGATATCAAGAGGCATGAACAGTAAACAATAATGTACATTATTATCAGTACTATACACTGCCAATACAAGACAAGTTATGATCCAGCATTGATCTGTCTGGTGTCAATCCCCTAAAAAGCACCTGACACATTTCAGGATCTTATCCTTTCATCAGGGGCATAAAGCAGGTCAGACCAGAAATATTAATACTGTTCAATGTACAGACAATAGCAGCCAGGAAATGTAAAAACTTGTAGCAATATCCATCAGGATGCCAGAGGAGCAGTAAAATCATATGTCCCTGCCTGGGAACAAAATGGCAGGAATAGCCCAGGAACTGGTCGGGGGACAGGCCTGAATTCCAAAACAGGGTATCTGAAGAGAATCAACACATTGACATGCTTGCCCAAGTAGAGAGAATAGGAAAGATGTGTTGAATGCCCAAGCTGTGGTCCAGGAGGGAAAGCTGTTCCCAGGTGGGGACATAGGATTTTACTACTCCCCTGGTATTCAGATATAAGTTTCCAACCTTGGACAGTATAAGTGTTTCTGATCTGACCTGCTTCACACCTCTGATGAAAGGATAAGTTCCTGAAATGTGTAAGGTGCTTTTTAGGGGACTGCCACCTGACAGATCACTGCTGGATCATAACTTTTATTGACAGTGTATAGTAACATAGAAACATAGAAAAGTGATGGCAGAAAAAGACAGAGTAGTCCATTGAGTCTGCCCCTTTTTATTTTTTTTATGTATTTATTTATTTATTTTTGTTTTCATAGAAAAGTGACGGCATAGTACTGATTCACGTACATTATTGTTTACTGTTCATGATACCAGCTTGATTTCTTTTAACTATTGTTCTCAATAAAAATTGTATTTAGATATTTTTAACATAAGATTGGTGTACTTTGATAACTATGGGCCTTAAAAGTCCCATAGTGGGGGATCCTTGTCCTCTTTTCTAAGTACTGTGTCCAAGGAGACCAGATACAAAAGCTACTTATCTTGGAGAGCACTAACATTAAGCATTATCCTTGTGAGTTTGCATTTGGCCACGGTAATATCGACCACTGGGTTCTTCCAGGCCAAGGCTACAACAATTTTTGCAGCTAAGAATATATAGACGATTAAAATATAAGAATTTGGTAAGGCTTAAGGAGTTTATCGCTAGTAATCGTTCAAAGGGGTAGTTAGCATTTACCATAGTCACTACATCTGATAAATTCGGGGATAAGTTTGTTTTCCATTTCCTCTGAATAGTGAGCCGGGCTGCCACTAGGATGTGGGTTACCACTGGTCTGTGTAAAATTGGATACTGGTCAGTACCAATGTTAAGTAGAGCTAAGGCCGGCTGTGGTTTATGTAATATACCTGTGTAAGAGGCGATAAGGTGAAATATTTGGGACCAAAAGCTGGTGAGGTTGGGACAGAGCCATAAGACATGCAAAAGACTGCCTACTTTACCATACTCACGCCAGCACAAGAGAGAGGTATTGGGGGAACATTTGGCCAGTCGGTAACATGTATAGTACCACCTATTTACTAAGAAATATATATAATAAATATATATATATATATATATATATATATATATATATATATATATATATACAAAGAAATTTCCCCACTGTGGGACGAATAAAGGTTTATCTTATCTTATCTTATCTGTGATATTGTCACCTCCTTATGGCTAGAACAGTGGGAAGCTGAGTGCGGCATGCCATTGTTCGGAGTAAAGTTATGCCAAGGTCCTTTTCCCATTGTAACATAGGAGTAGACTTAG
>BLSH010093678.1:259430-275834 GCA_018402905.1 Glandirana rugosa
CAAACGCCTGAAATAACACGTAGTCGAAATCTTCTCCGAAAGAAGACCCTACTGTCGGTATGTGTGGTTAAACTACGTCACACGCCACATACCAGACTCGTGACTGTCTGACTGGGGGGGGAAGTTGGAGACGTCGTTACGACCGTCGTGAGTATACAGATAAAGGGTTTCTGTTGGAGACCTATACTACGACTCGTACACGTGAGTTACAGAAACTAGTTGGTACCGTTCCAGACAAGACTCACCTTGGACGGGACAATTTGACGACATACCGAACCGGTGGTACGACGTCGAGTCAAAGTCCCAGAACCGTTAGAAGAATATCGGATCCGGTAGAAATAAATCTCTTTGTTAATAAAAAAAAGTATAGGAGTCTCTTAATAAACGGTACCCCACGGTTCAACTTGAAGTCTGTCAGTGCTCAGACCATACACCGCACACTGCATCAAATTGGTGTGTATGGCTGTCATCCCAGAAGAAAGCCTCTTCTAAAGCTGATGCACAATAAAGTCCGCAAACAATTTGCTGAAGACAAGCAGACTAAGGACATGGATTACTGGAACCATGCCCTGTGGTTTGATGAAACCAAGATAAACTTATATGGTTCAAATGGTGTCAAGCGTGTGTGGCGGTAACTAGGTGAGGAGTACAAAGACAAGTGTGTCTTGCCTACAGTCAAGCATGATGGTGGTAGTGTCATGGTCTGGGTCTGCATGAGTGCTGCCGGCACTGGGCGCTACAATTCATTGAGGAAACCATGAATACCAACATGTGCTGTGACATACTGAAGCAGAGCATGATCCCCTCCCTTCTGAGACTGGGCAGAATTCCAACATGATAATGACCCCAAACACACCTCCAAGATGACCACTGCCTTGCTAAAGAAGCTAAGGGTAAAGGTGATGGACTGGCCAAGCATGTCTCCAAACCTTTAACCCATTGAGCATCTGTGTGGCATCCTCTAATGGAAGGTGGATGAGTGCAAGGTCTCTAACATCCACCAGCTCTGTGATGTGGTCATGAAGGAGTGGAAGAAGACTCCAGTGGCAACCTGTGAAGCTCTGGTGAACTCCATGCCCATGTGGGTTAAGGACGTGCTGGAAAATAATGGTGGCCACACAAAATACTGACACTTTGGGCCCAATTTGGACATTTTCACTTAGGGGAGTACTTACTTTTGTTGCCGGTGGTTTAGACTTTAATGGCTGTGTGTTGAGTTATTTTGAGGGGACAGCAAATTTACACTGTTACACAAGCTGTACACTCACTACTTTACATTGTAGCAAAGTGTAATTTCTTCAGTGTTGTCACATGAAAAGATAGAATAAAATATTTACAAAAATGTGAGGGTACTCACTTTTGTGAGATACTGCAACTGGTAAAAGAAGATTTATATTTCAGATGACTTGTTCCTTGAAAATTCATTCCCTGACTGCTCTCTCAGCCACTTTAAATATTTACTCAATTCCGGTTGTTCAACCACTTCAGCCCCGGAAGGATTTCCCAGGTTAGGACCAGAGCACTTTTTGCGGTTTGGCACTGCGTCGCTTTAAGTGACAATTGCGCGGTCGTTAGACGTTGTACCCAAAAAAAAATTGTGTTTTTTTTCCCACAAATAGTGCTTTCTTTTGGTGGCATTTGATCGCCTCTGCGTCATTTCTGATCGCTTACTTCTTGCTAAAATACAAATCCAAAAAAAATATAAAACATTTTTTTTCTTCGGTTTTGGCCGATTTATATTCTTCCTCATATTTTTGGTAAAAAAAAATTGCAATCGGCGTTTATTGATTGGTCTGCGCAAAAGTTGCCGTGTTTACGGATGATGAGAATTCATTTCTGGGGTTTTTATTTTTTTTATATTTTTTACTAGTAATGGCGGTGATCTGTGATTTTTAGCGGTACTGTGATATTGGGACGGACATGTCTGACCATTTTGACACTTTTATGGGACCATTGGGATTTATACAGCGATCAATGCTATAAGAATGCACTGATTACTGTGTAAATGCCATTGGCAGTGAAGGGATTAACCTGCAGGGGGTTATCTAGGGGTTAACTGTGTTCCCTAGGCCTGTTCTAACTGTATGGGGGCTGGTCTGCTATGGGCATAAGAGATCTAACTGATCCCAGTGACAGGGATAAGTAGATCTCTTATGTCCCCACTGTCAGAATGGGGAACCGCTGTGTTTACATCACTCGGCTCTAGCAGTTTATCCCGATGTCCGCTGGCGAGCCGCGGGCACACTCCTCTGGAGTGTGGCAGGCACGAACGCGCACCACCGGACCATTCTATGCATTAAGATAAAAAAAACCTTCTGTGTGCAGCAGCCGGCCACCAGCACCCCTTAATACTTACCTGAGCATAATATTCCTCCAGTGATGTCCACAAGTTCCTTGGCCATCGGGGACTCTCCTCCTGATTGGCTGAGACACAGCAGTGCTGTTATTGGCTCCCACTGCTGCCAATTATAGTCAGTTCGCTAATCAGGAGAGAGAGGGGGTGGGGCAGAAATGGGGCTCCATTTCTGAATGGACACAGGGAGCTGGAGGGAGGGGTCAGGAGACCTAAAGAGGGACCCGGAAGAGGAGGATGCAGGCTGCTTTGTGCAAATCCACTGCACAGAGGAGGTAAGTATATTATAGTATAGTATAGTATAGTATAGTATAGTATAGTATAGTATAGTATACTTTACAATCACTTTAACCACTTGCCGAAAGTGTAATATATATACATGGCAGCAAGGTGGATTCTTTGTTCTGGGAGGGCATACTATAACGTCCTCCCAGAATCACGCTCCCGTGCACCCCTTGGGTGCGCACCAGGGAGCATCCATGACTGCCGGGTCTGGGACACCTGGCGCATCATGAATCGACATAAACGGCCACTGGCAGCAGGCCTTTACCACATTACCTTTACCAAATGATGGAGTGATCACATGTAAACAAGCTAGCAAATATCCGGTTAGTGTCTCCCCTCTCTGTACTGATCGGTACAGTGCAGGAGGAGAGGGGAGAGATTGTATGCAGCAACGCTGTGGGCAGGACCTATCATGCCCACAGCGCTGTTCTGTGCCCATTCTTTGCCATTCACCCATCCATCCTCATTCATCCAGCCATCCTCATCCAGCTATCCTCATACATCCAGCCATCCTCATCCATCCAGCCATACTCATCCATCCAGCCATACTCATCCCTCCTCCATCCAGCCATCCTCATCCCTCCTCCATCTAGCCATACTCACCCATCCAGCCATACTCACCCATCCAGCCATCCTCACCCATCCAGCCATCCTCACCCATCACCACCCATCCTCAGTCATTTCCATCTGTGCTCAGTCATCTCCATCCATGCTCACCCATGCCCATCCGTGCTCAGTCATCCCCATCCATGCTCAGTCATCCCCATCCATGCTCACCCATCCCCATCCATGCTCAGTCATCCCCATCCATGCTCACCCATCCCCATCCATGCTCAGCCATCCACATCCATGCCCAGTCATCCCCATCCGTGCTCAATCTTCCCTGTACATGCTCAGTCATCCCTGTCCATGCTCAGTCATCCCTGTCCATGCTCAGCCATCCCCATCCATGCTCAGTCCTCCCCATCTGTGACATATTCATGCCACTACAGTGCCCATCAGTGCCACTACAGTCCCTCACAATAGTGTAATAGTTAGTTAAATTAGATTTGAAATGTATGCCCCTAGAACACCTGATGTTCTCCCTGCATGTTGGGCCTCTGTATGTAGCCAGGCTGTGTAAAAGTCTCACACATGTGGTATTGACATACTCAGGAGGAGTAGCAGAATATATTTTGGGGTTTAATTTTCTCTACGTACATGCTGTGTGTTAGAAATATTGTATAAATGGACAACTTTGTGTGAAAAAAATGTTTTTTCATTTTCTTTTCCTAATTTTCAAAAACTTGTGGAAAAAATTACACGTTCAAAAGATTCATTATGCCTCATAGAATATACATTGGAGTGTTTACTTTCCAAAATGTGGTAATTTTTTTGCCGTTTCTATTGTCCTGATGCTCCAGGACCTTCAAAAGTGCAAGAGGTAGTCAGAAAATGAGATGGACAATTTATGCTCCTAGAACGCCTGATGGTGCTCCCTGCATCTTGGGCCTCTGTATCTGACCATGCCGTATAAGAGTCTCACACATGTAGTATCACCATACTCAGAAGGAGTAGTAGAATGTGTCTTGGGGTGTAATTTTTGGTGTGCATATGCTGTGTGTGAGAAATAACCTGTAAATATGACAATTTTGTGAAAAAAAAAACAAAAAAAAAACGTTCATAATTCTAAAGAATTATGGTAAAAAACAACTTAAAACAAATCACCATGCCTCTTACTACATACCTTGGAATGTCTACTTTCCTGGCTTGTTAGTGTCTCAAGAAATGAGATAGGCCGTTAGTACATCAGCATCAGGTATGATCAATTTTCAGTGAATGGCACCATAGTGTGTAGACTCTATAACTTTCATAACAACCAAATAATATCCACTAATTTTGGAAGGTGGGGGGGTTACCAAAGATATGTAGAAGTATACATTTTGTCCAAAATATATGAAGAAAAATTACTAATTTGCAAAATTGTATAACAGAAACAAAGAACAATCCTTAAACCCTCAAGCAAATATATATTCCGAAAGAAGAGACCCTGGAGAATAAAATAGTGCTAGTTGCATTTTGTTATGCTTCACAATATTTGCACAACTGTTTGTCAAACACATATCTTCAGGAAAAAATACACTAAAATGAATTTTAATGCAAGAAAACACAATATGATATTGAGTTTATTTTTGGTAAAACATAACATATGGGGTTACATTGACTAAATAGACGCCAAACATGTCAAGCCCTAAAGTGACACATGTATGTGAAACCGGGTATCACTTAATCACTTAGTTTCAATGTTTCTTAACGGAAAAAGGACATTTTTTCTAACATAATATGTAAAAGAATTCAAAAATGTTTTTTTCCAGAAAAGATTTTAGATAAATAGCATCACGCTGCAAAGGCATCACGAAATGACAAAATGTTTCTACTACAAGGATATGACATGTCATTTTTAACATTCAGTTACCTTAAGCTGAGGTCCTAAGACACTCCAGCACCCAGCCCTTCTTCTCTCCTGTTTACTTCCTGCATGTGTCCTTTTTCTGGTGTCCCCTCCTTGCATGAGGTTAGATGGGTTGGGCAAGAAGGAATGAGATGGGGATTATTGTTTATCCAAAGTTTAAACTTGAATTATTATGGAGAAGAGGTGACGATCAAAGACAATATTTGAACTGTAGTTCAGAAGATGTGACAACATGATCTACGGAGGTAAACGATTCTGTATAAATTGTTAGTGTGGTTTGTGGAAATCTAACCATCACACCTACGGTATATGAGCTTGTTGGACATCCCATTCCAAAACCATTAATACAGAATTCTCTCCCTTTATGGTAATAACAGCCTCCATTCTTGTAGAAAGGATATCCCAAAGTGTGTTTGAATTTATTCCTACTCAGCCAGAAGAAGTGCTTGTGAAGTCAGATACTTATGTTGGATGGAAAGGCCTAAAACAATCAATGTTGCTTAATTGAAGTGATTGCATATCTTTATATACAGAAAATGCATAAGAATAATATCACAATTGTTGTTCTCCTGGGGTTCCAAGGGCTTCATAATTTTAAGATTCTTCTCTTCTTAATGTTGCTTATTATTTATGGTCTGATGCTGTTGGTAAATGTTATTATAATTTCCCTGGTTTCATTAAGCAAAAACCTCCATTCCCCTATGTACTTCTTCATCACACAAGTGTCCATATGTGACATCTTACTCAGTACATATATTGTTCCAAACATGCTTTCCATTATTCTAAATGATGGTGGCACGATTTCTTTACAAAACTGCATTGCACAATTTTTGATGTTCGCCGATGCAGAAGCAACCGAGTGCATCCTATTGGCAGTGATGTCCTATGACAGGTACTTGGCCATTTGTAGCCCGTTTCACTATAGCAAGTTAATGAGTCCAATGTTTTGCTTTAAATTAATCATTTTTACATGGCTCTTGAGTTTTGCGATGACGTTATCTGAAGCCATTGCCACAAGCAGTTTAACATTCTGTGGAAATAATGTCATTGACCATTTTTTCTGTGATTTTGCTCCTCTGTTGGGACTTGCCTGTTCCAATGCTATCATAGTTCATAGTCAGACTTTTTTATTTTGTATTGTGGTATTAATTTGTCCATTTGTAGCAATAGCTGTGTCATATATCTATATTGTCTATACCATTGTAAGGATCCCATCCATTACCAGAAGGAAGAAAGCTTTCTCCACTTGCAGTTCTCATCTGACTGTTGTGTGTCTATTTTATGGTGCACTGATATCTGTTTATGTTGTTCCCACTGAAGGGCATTCCATAATTACCAATAAAGTTTTGGCTCTTCTTTATACTGTAATGACTCCATTACTTAACCCATTCATTTACAGCTTGAGGAACCAGGACTTCGAGGAAGCTTTTAGGAAATGCAGGCACCGGTTTAATCAAAATAATTAGCGAGATTCATGTTACGTTCCTTCTTGTAAACCATTCTATATTAAATTGAGAGTTTTTTGATGGCACATAATTTTATCTCATTTAACCCCATAATGCCTGAAAAAAACACACCTTCATGCAAAAAAATGCAGTTTTATGACTTTGGAATGTATTAGTAAAACTGTATATATCATCACAACTACTTTTTGTATCCAGGTGATAGAGGCTGATGAAGGAGGCATCTGAAACATGGCCTGATTGGCTACACTGTGCTTTGAGCTGACAGGTCATTTGTTGAGCTTGACAGCTCTCTCTGTGGTGTTCCACTAATAAGAACATCCAAGCCCCAGCTTCGCTGCTCCAGCGGTCCTCTGCAATGTTGACTTCAGCCATCCCTGGACTACTCCCAAGAGACTTCCCCTAGCATCTCACTGCCTGTTACCCATTGTGAGTGAATATTTGTGTGTGCTTACTGCTTTATAATAAAATTGTGCTACACCAACGGCTGCTTGGTGCCTTTCTTCCCTTCATCTTTTTTGTTACAGAACCAGGGTTCCCAGCCCTTTTTGAGAAGGCAGCCTCACATGGGCCCTGGTTGTTAGCCAGTGGCTGAAATTATCACTTTACTTCTAACCTCTGGGAATATATTATGCTATTTTAGTTACATAGAAACATAGAAGCATAGAAAAGTGATGGCAGAAAAAGACTGAGTAGTTCATCGAGTCTGCCCCTTTTTATTTATTTTTATATATTTTTTTTTTATATATTTTTTTTTTACATTAACCTTGTTGTTTGACTATGGATTTATGTTTATCCCAAGCATGTTTGAAGCCATTTACTGTTGACTGTCTCACAACCTCTGTTGGTACTTTATTCCAATCATCAACCACCCTTTCAGTAAAATAATACTTTCTAAGATTAGTTTTGAACTTCCCCCCAGTTAGTTTGAGGTCATGTCCCTGTGTTCTTGATTTTGGTTTCATATTGAAAAGACTGCCCTCCTGAACCTTATGTACACCCCCTTGATGTATTTAAAGGTTTCAATCATGCCTCCCCTCTCCCTTCTTTCCTCCAGACTGTACATATTAAGTTCCTGAAGTCGCTCTTGATATGTTTTATCCCCCACACCTTTCACCATTTTTGTTACCCGTCTCTGAACTTGTTCTATTTTATCAATATCTTTTTGTAATTGTGGTCTCCAGAACTGGACACAGTATTCTAAGTGAGGTGTCACTAAAGATCTATATAGAGGAATCAGAACCTCCTTCCTCCTGCTGGTGACCCCTCTACTGATACATCCCAGAATTATATTTGCTTTTCCCACTGCCTGGTTACACTGTTTGCTCATTTTGCAATCATCTGAAATAAGCACCCCAAATCTTTTTCTTCTGTAGTGCTGGCTAACACTGTGCCCCCAATGATGTACTCTCTAAGCGGATTCTTGTTGAGTACTTTGGGATAATTGTCCCTTTGTTAATTTGTGCACAGCCTGGGGTAACATAGACAAGGGTAGCACTGAGTGTGTTGTTCTGTATTGTCCAGGTGAATTATACCTTGTTTTTACCTTATGCCTTAATTTGGTTGTAAATGGTAATATATGTATCCTGATTTCTATTTATTATCAAAGTACGCCTAAAATAATTATAAAATATATAATTTTTTAACATTTAGCTGTTTATTTCTTGTCATTACCATGACTCATCATCGAAAACAACCCCAAAAAAGACTCTTCTACTCCTGATATTTTTGGCAGTACAACATACAGTATGTAAATAAATAATATAGCGCTCAACCAAACTGTGCAAAACACAAAACATAAATACAATCTACATAGATCATGATCATTGTAAAGTGCAAAATCATGCAAATTGTGCAAAAATGCAGTAAAACAAATACAATATCCGAAATTAGAGAACTACTGAAAGTTCATATTGGTGCAAAAAGGAAAAAAAGGGAAACATTATGATATATGTCCCAATCTATATAAAAGAGGAAGAATTCATCAAAGTTCATCCAGAAGATTTGAAAATTCATCAAAGTTCAACAGGGTGTGCATCATAGATAGTGTCAAACTGTGAGGCTGGAAGGAAATAAAGGTGTGCCCTCAGGGACAATCCAATCCCTTATAGATGAAAGGCTTACCAGAAGAAAGATATATTTGCGCCAAAATATATCTATAAGACTCCGGACATCCAAGACCAGGAAACAGACGTCACACTATCCTAAGATGACATAGGCAGAGGTTGGTCTTACTTGTAAGACTGGCAGCCATAGATCGGTTCCTGGATTTCGGGTGTCATTCCAAAATCCAATAAGGTCAGTGAGGGAGAGATCAATCACCTTTCGGGGCTTGCCCCTCATGGGTATTCAAAGCATTAAGGGTGTGGATCCAAAAAAAAGGGGATAAAAACTCCAAAAGTGTAAAACCTCCTTGATGAGGTACATTTATTGGAAAACGAGATAAAATTTGTAAATCAGCTGATAGATATAAAACAAAACAAGAATGCAGCAATTTTGATCGTGCTGGGGAATGCCCTTATCCTTTCTGTAAATTAGTGCATCTGTGCAGTGTATACAGCTATACTACAGATACATTGAGATTTTCAAGGAGAAATCTGTGTTAAAAAAAAACTGGTACATGACAGCTCTCAACCTCTTCATTCTGTTTGTAAACAAAGCATATAGGCATTCCCTTCATCTGGGGAGGTGAATCCTACTATTGTTAAAAAGGAGTGGCTGTACAGAGCCGGTCTGAATGGCACAATACCCTGTCTTCACTGTGATAACCAATAACAGTGTTTACATGCTAGTGTTTACATGGTTGATCTGTTCTCTTCCTTCTCCTTCACCATCCATCTGATCTCCAGTCTGCCTCAGCAGTAATGATCTGCACAACTGCACAATAAACCCCTATTTTCCATCTTCCCATTGTATATTATTATTATTATTATACAGGATTTATATAGTGCCAACAGTTTGAGCAGCACTTTACAAAATGAAGGCAGACAGTACAGTTACATCACAATTTGATACAAGAGGAATCAGAGGGCCCTGCTCATTAGAGCTTAGTGGGAGCAAGCCTCTGATGATGGGGGACCTTCCCCCGAAATGCATCAGACAGTTATATGACATCCATCTGAACCAGAAGAGTTCAATCACAGGACAAATACTTCAGTTCTTAGTTTACTTAAAATAGCGTAGGTAAGTAGGCACTCTTTTAATTCTTTATTAAAGCGTTGTGGATAATGCACTGCAATTTTTAGGCTTTTTGCCAAGCCACCTCTGACGAACCCAGAAGGCACCCCAGGGTGCCACGGCACTCTGGTTGAAAAAGGTTGGTTTAGATATTACTACTGTATATCTAGTGCACCATTACCAAGCTCCATGTTTAACCTCTTTTATATCAACATGTGTTTTCATTGCCAAAAATTTGTGGCAAAAAAAGGAGATCACCTTTCCAAAAAGGGGTAATTACAGTCTCGGCTTTTTTTATTTCATAGGTAAGAGAAACAGTTTTTTTTTCAAAGTTTTTTGCCTTTTCTATAGAAAAAAACATTTTTTTTTATTGTTAACCACTTCAATACTGGGCACTTTCCCCCTTTCCTTCCCAGTCCAATTTTCAGCTTTCATGGCTGCCGCATTTTGAATGACAATTGGGCAATAATGCAACATTGTTCCCAAACAACATTTTTATAATTTTTTCCACAAATAGAGCTTTCTTTTAGTGATATTTGATCACCACTGGATCTGATCAGTCTGCACTGAAGGGCACTGATGAGGCAGTACTGGTTGGCACTGATGAGGTGACACTGATGATGAGGCACTTATATGCAGCACTGATAAGCACTAATAGGTGGCACTGATAAGCAGCACTGATGGGCACTGATAGGTGGCACTGATAGGTGGCACTGATGGGCACTCATAGGTGGCACTGATGGGCGTACATAAGCGGAACTGATAGGTGGCACTGGTGGGCACTTATAGGTGGAATTGATGGGCACTGCTAGCTGCACTGATAGGCAGCACTGATCAGAAGGCACTGGCAGGTATCACTGATGGGCACAGAGTGCTATCCCTAATGGGCACTGATTGGCATCCCTGCTGGGGTTTAGTCGGCTTACCTGGTGGTCATGGGTGGGCATCCCTGGTGGTCATGGGTGGGCATACTCATTGGGTCTGCACTGATAATCAATGCACTGATTATCAGCACAAACCCCAGTCAGGAGAGCAGCCAATCAGCTCTCCTCTACTCGCGCCGGTCAGTGTGAGTGCAGGAAAAGCTGATACACTACTTTTCCTGTTTACACTGTGATCAGCTGTGATTGCACACAGCTGATCATGTGGTAAAGAACCTATGTCATGAGCTCTTTATCTAGATCGGAGATGCTGTGTGTCAGACTGACCACCGCGGGCACGTGATCACGGCTTATGCTGCTAGCAATACACACCAAACTGAGCATGTGCAGAGTGTCCCCAAGGCTCTGTTCTATAAGGAGTTGGATTGGGGCAGTGGAAGAAGGGGGCATCAGAAGATAGGATCAAACAGCTTTTTTTACAGAGGATTAACCCCATAGGTTCCACAGTGCGTATAACAAGCATGCTTTACTACATATACAGACTGATTTTACTGTCGTGGGTTTAGTAACACTTTAAGTTGTTTTCAAACCTCAACTGTAAAACTGATTCTGGGCTCATATGAAGGGGGGGGGGGTAATTCTGGAATGTTTCTACCTTTGCAACTAAATATTTCAGAGTTCTAAGAATGTCTGTCTTTTTTTAAATTTCATTCTGTACTGTATCACTGCTCCATAGTAACCCTATGATTCCTACTTTAGAGAAGTTTACATTTCAAAACTAAGTGGAATAGTCCCCAATTTTTTTTTCTTGTGACTGTGACCAGAGGCACGTGAACTTCTCATAACCTTCTCAAAGCCAATATGCAACGCCAACACTATTCAATCATTTAAGGATGTGTTTATAATGAAGAATGTATTTTACTATTTGCCCTCCACTATACACCATCAGTGGAGGCCCGTCCATCCCTTAATCCGGTGCCCTAACCTACATGCAGGGCACCGGACGCATGGATTCCAATTTTTTTTAAGCATGTGATTACACCTGGAGGCTCTAATTGGCTTAAAAAAAGGGTAGTCTCGGGGCACAGAGCACTGCACCCTGGGCCCACCCAGTTGTGTGACAATAGGGAAATTAATATTCACTATTGTCTTCCTGATTCTCCTCCCAGGCGAACAGGAAGAAGGTCCTGAGACCCGAATTGGCCAGGGAGTCTTAGGACTCCCAGCCAATTGAGTCTCTCGGGTCTTAGGACCCACTTCCTTTTCGTCCGGGTGAAGAAGCAATGGCCCCAGATGAGGAGGTACAGTATCTCACAAAAGTGAGTACACCCCTCACATTTTTGTAAATATTTTATTATATCTTTTGATGTGACAACACTGAGGAAATAAAACTTTGCTAAAATGTAAAGTAGTGAGTGTACAGCTTGTATAACAGTGTAAATTTGCTGTCCCTCAAAATAACTCAACAAACAGCCATTAATATCTAAACCGCTGGCAACAAAAGTGAGCAGACCCCTAAGTGAAAATGTCCAAATTGGACCCAAAGTGTCAATGTTTTGTGTGGCCCCCATTATTTTCCAGAACTGCCTTAACCCTCTTGGGCATGGAGTTCACCAGAGCTTCACAGGTTGCCTCTGGAGTCCTCTTGCACTGCTCCATGATGACATCACAGAGTTGGTGGATGTTAGAGACCTTGCGCTCCTCCACCTTCCATTTTAGGATGTCCCACAGATGCTAAATAGGGTTTAGGTCTGGAGACATGCTTGGCCAGTACATCACCTTTACCCTCAGTTTCTTTAGCAAAGCAGTAGTGGTCTTGGAGGTATGTTTGGAGTCATTAATCATGTTGGAATTCTGCCCTGTGGCCCAGTCTCTGAAGGGAGGAGATCATGTTCTGCTTCAGTATGTCACAGTACATGTTGGCATTCATGGTTCCTTAAATGAACTGTAGCTCCCCAGTGCTAGCAGCACTCATGCAGCCCCAGACCATGACACTCCCACACCATGCTTGACTGTAGGCAGGACACACTTGTCTTTGTACTCCTCCCCTGGTTGCCGCCACACACCATTGACACCGTCTGAACCAAATACCTTTATTTTGGTCTCATCAGACCACAGGACATGGTTCCAGTAACCCATGTCCTTAGAAACATAGAAACATAGAAAAGTGACGGCAGAAAAAGACTGAGTAGTCCATCGAGTCTGCCCCTTTTTATTTAAGTATTTATTTTTTTTATTTATTATTTTTTTTTTATTATTATTATTTTTTTTTTTATATTTTTTTTTTACATTAACCTTGTTGTTTGACTATGGATTTATGTTTATCCCAAGCATGTTTGAAGCCATTTACTGATTAGTTTTGAACTTCCCCCCAGTTAGTTTGAGGTCATGTCCCCGTGTTCTTGATTTTGGTTTCATATTGAAAAGACTGCCCTCCTGAACCTTATTCACCCCCTTGATGTATTTAAAGGTTTCATTCATGTCTCCCCTCTCCCTTCTTTCCTCTGTACATATTAAGTTCCTGAAGACGCTCTTGATATGTTTTATCCCCCAGATCTTTCACCATTTTTGTTACCTGTCTCTGAACTCGTTCTATTTTATCAATATCTTTTTGTAAGTGTGGTCTCCAGAACTGGACACCGTATTCTAAGTGAGGTCTCACTAAAGATCTATATAGAGGAATCAGAACCTCCTTCCTCCTGCTGGTGATCCCTCTACTGATACATCCCAGAATTCTATTTGCTTTCCCCACTGCCTGGTTACACTGTTTGCTCATTTTGCAATCATCTGAAATAAGCACCCCCAAATCTTTTTCTTCTGTAGTGCTGGCTAACACTGTACCCCCAATGCTGTACTCTCTAAGCGGATTCTTTTTCCCTAGATGCATTATTTTACATTTAGAAATATTGAACTGCAGTCTCCACTGCTTTGACCAATCTTCCAGCAATGCCAAATCATGTTCCATGTTCCTTAGTCTGCTTGTCTTCAGCAAACTGTTTGTGGGCTTTCTTGTGCATCATCTTAAGAAAAGGCTTCCTTCTGGGATGACAGCCATGCAGACCAATTTGATGCAGTGTGTGGCGTATGGTCTGGGCACTGACAGACTGACCGCCCCACCCCTCCAAAATCTGCAGCAATGCTGGCAGCACTCATACGTCTATTTCCCAAAGACAACTTCTGGATATGAAGCTGAGCATGTGCACTCAACTTCTTTCGAGGCCTGTTCTGAGTGGATCCTGTCCGGTTAAACCACTGTATGGTCTTGGCCACCGTGCTGCAGCTCAGTTTCAGGGTCTCTGCAATCTTCTTATAGCCTAGGCCATCTTTATGTAGAGCAATAATTCTTTTTTCCAGATCCTCAGAGAGTTCTTTGCCATGAGGTGCCATGTTGCACTTCCAGTGACCAGTATGAGAGAGTGAGAGTGATAACACTCAATTTAACACACCGGCTCCCCATTCACATCTGAGACCTTGTAACACTTACGAGTCAGATTACACCGGGGAGGGAAAATGGCTAATTGGGCCCAATTTGGACATTCTCACTTAGGGGTGTACTCACTTTTGTTGCCAGCAGTTTAAACATTAATGGCCTTATGTTGAGCTATTTTGAGAGGACAGCAAATTTACACTGTTATACAAGCTGTACACTCATTACTTTACATTGTAGCAAAGTATAATTTCTACATTGTTGTCACATGAAAAGATATAATAAAATATTTACAAAAAATGTGAGGGGTGTACTCGCTTATGTGAGATACTGTAAGTAGGCCTCTGTCCATCTGTCCCCCAGGAGGGGGGGTTGATTGCCGCCCCCTCAAAAAATATTGAGCACCAGCTGCCACGCTATAGCATAGTGTTGGTTCACCTACAGGTCATTCATAATATGCAGGCCAGGGTGTGGAGTTGGTAGTGCGTCATAGATTTTCTTCTGATTAAATGAATCTGTGCTTTATAAATTTGCAGAATTTGGTTCATTGGTCCCCTTAGTGTTGCTTCACCTTTTCCCGTAAGCAGTATCTCAGTAAACATCTTTAACCACTTCAATACCGGGCACTTTCACCCCCTTCCTGCCCAGGCCATTTTTCAACTTTCAGCGCTGTCACACTTTGAATGACAATTGCGCGGTCATGCTACACTGTACACAAATTAATTTTTAATAATTTTCTTCACACAAATAGAGCTTTCTTTTGGTGGTATTTAATCATTGCTGGCCGAAAATGTTGAAAAAAAAGTTTTTCTTAGTTTGTGTCAGTAAATTTTGTAAAGATAAAACCACTCAATACACAACCTGCAAGTGATAAGGCAGCGCTAAAAATGTCAAATCATAATTGATACATAAAAACAGTTCATGGTAAACAGTCCTTAGATAAGTCCCCAAATGTGAAAATGAATGTTAGAGTGCGATGACAGAATTCACTGCAGAGTGATGAGATTTTCACACAATACCACCAGTGTGCAGATAGACACCTCTCTCCATAGGTAATGAACTCACACTCTCATGTTCGGCAATTAAGCATTCATAGAAGGATGAGCTTCCCAAGACAGCTCCCAATAAAGATTGTTCACATGTAGGGGAAATAAACAGAACACTCCAATAGTGCAATATTGTAAAAAAAAAAAAAACCCAAAGCTATTTATTAATGAAATTCTTTTGCCATTGCACTTACATAGAGCATGTAAAATCACAAATGAGATTAGAACTATCGCTGAAGCAGCAAAGATTTGACGGGGTCTCTCACCATGATCCGTCTGCACTGAGCATCTCGGTGCGGACAGAGTGTGGTGGGAGACTTCGGCGCTTAGGCGATAGTTCTTATCTCATGTGTGATTTTACATGCTCTATGTAAGTGGATTAATGTAAGCATGTATACGGAATTCCCATGGAATCTGGAAACCCCTGTAGCTGGCACTGCTGCTACTGAGATCTCCACTAGCTTTGTGGCCCCATGCTGAGCGGCTGCCTTGTTGTATTGTGAACACAAGAAGTTACTCACTGAGCATTTTCTTAATGAATGCAAAGCATTTTCTGAATAGATGAGGAAGTGAGGAAGGGCACCATGTCCAATAAGGGAAGCCTTTTGAATTCACTGAATTGGATCTGTGCATCCATGTGACATGAAACCTACCTACTACAGTGAGCAGTGGTGCCTACTACAGTGATTTTCAGCTTCCAGAGGGATCACACAATTATGGGACATATATACTTTTTTTTTAATAACTTTTTATTGCATATTTTCCATCAGAGTTATACATACATTTCTTACATATTATTTCATATATAATCTTTCTTTATACAATCATCAATTGGTTAGCTCAATACCCTCCCCCCATCACCTTCAATCACAGTTTATTTTTTTTTCCCATTTTCCCTTATTACACCGTAGCCAGTGAGTTACACCATCTGTCCCATATTTTTTTAAACTTTCCTGCCGTCCCTCTATGTTCATACATTATTTTGTCTACCACATTGAGTGACCGATGCCACATTATTCCCTTTTACCCTTTTTTTTTATTTGACACTAACTTCCACTACCCCCCTCCCATAACTCGATTGGTTAACTACTAACATATTTCTTTCTAATATATACTTTATTATACATTCTTTACATACATATTGAGACTACCTTTTATACGTTATTTTTCAATAATTTTTTTTTCATATATACAGGGTATTAACACACTAGGGAGACCTTCGACTTTTAGTGACATCATCCGTGGTGACGAGTGACATCATCCATCCAAAGTACAGTGTACCTACGTGTCTAGGTTAAGTCACTTAAGTTTTCCGAAGGG
>BLSH010093678.1:280868-296340 GCA_018402905.1 Glandirana rugosa
GATTACTGTATAAATGTCATTGGCAGTGAAGGGGTTAACCAGCAGGGGGCAGTGAAGGGGTTAATAAATGTTCCCTGGGTGTGTTCTAACTGTGGGGGGGCAGGGCTGGCCGGGAAATGACAGATCTCACTGATCCCAGTGACAGGGATCAGTAGATCTGTCCTGTCCCCTGTCACAGAACGGGGAACCGCCGTGTTTACAACGGCGGTTCCCCGTTCTGAGGCTCCTGAAGGTGATCGGCGGGTCCGGGCGGACATCGAGTCCGCCCGACCCGCGGGCACGCTCGCGCAGCGTGCGGCGCGCACGCGCGCGCGCCGCCGCTGCCGCCAGGGGGCGCGCGGGAGCATGCGCAGTGGAGGACGTCCATGGACGTCCTCCGGGCATTTCAGATCCGCGCTGGAGCCGTACTTTGGCTATAGCGCGGATCTGAAGTGGTTAAAGGAAAGTATTTATTATAAATAACAAACATGATATATTTACCTGCTCTGTGCAGTGGTTGTGCCCCCTCTCTCCTGCCAAGTTCCCCCAAAGCAAACAGTTTGCTGTGGGGGCACCCAAGCAGACTCACCTCCAAAGCTGCTGCTCTGAATGTCCATTCAGACACAGAGCTGCAGCTTGGCCTTGCCCCCTCTCTCTTCTAATTTGCTGATTGGCTGTGATTGACCGTAGGGGAAGCCAATGGCTCCCACTGCTCTCTTAGCCAATGAGGAAGGAGAATCCCTGGAGAGCTGAGGCTCTTATGTACATCGTTGGGACTGAGGTAAATATTAGGGGGCTACTGCACACAGAATGTTTTTTACCTTTATGCATAGAATGCATTAAACCTTGAGCCTTTAGAACCACTTTAAGAATATTGGAACATGATAGACGTCTGTCATCATGAAGAATGCTAAACCTAGAGAAACATTTCTTATTAACCCAACTTATATTCCTTTACTCTTTTGTCTGAGTCACATTGATTATCAGTAAAATAAAGGGGAGGTTTGCTCTCTTTAGTTTTACTGATAACTGTCAGTAGAAAAGTGAGGGAAAATCCAACATTTTAAAAAGGCCACATGAAGATTACTAGTGGAGAAATCTCCCAATGGTATTAATATGCAATATCATTTATAAAGATCTTGATACTTGCGAGACCAAGAAGGAGATCAATAATTTCTTCAGTTCACCATTGTGCATTGCTAGGACATTTTTAAAGGTGTCCATTCACAATGGAAAGTGGATAGTGCTATGCAAAATTGTGGAGATGTGACTCACATTGTGTGGTACAACATCCAAATGCTTATAGAAAAAAGAGGAAGGGTTAAAGGACTTTAAAGGTACCACTATGATCCCAAGTTGGAAAAAGAAGTGCTCACGCATATATAAAAATTCACATTTTATTTAGACAAATATAAAAAATAAATCAATAATAATGTTCACTATATTCAATTATAGTAAAAAGCAGTGCTAAAATCCACAAATATCATGCATAATATATAAAAGTTCTAGTGCAAATGATGCAAAAACTGTGCACGAATTTGTGCAAAATCACAAAAAAGTGCTAGTGCAAACCATAAGTGCAAAAATGCTGGTATAAATACAACAATAAATAGTGTCCATAAACTGTCCTCCTCTTAGTGTGCAGCATCAATCCTTCAAACTTGTTTCCATCACCAAAAGACAGCATGCAGGTGATCACACTGGGGGCTTACCAGATGTATGAATTAAAATCGCCTGTTTGTCAGAGAGACCTCAGCCTAATCTCCCTTAATTGAGATCCACAGCTCCAGGAAACAATCGATCTCCCATAAATTAATCATGTGAAACAAAAAAGATTCCTCATAGTGTATCTCTTAAACAGGTAAATTTATTCAAAAAGAATAAAATTGCGCTTACATCAAACCATGATATCAATCGCAGTATGGAAAACAGACATCTACCAGTCAGCCGTTCCTCGCCCCTCTCCTCCTACTAGCGAGCGTCCTAGCCTCTGGTGTGTCTGGTGCATCAGCTCTCCTCGGGCCGCCGTGTAGCCATGCCCCTGACGCGTTTCATCACTTCCGACTTGATCACAGAACCCTGTGATATTTTTTTAAGTGATGATTCAGTGCATCGCCCATGCCCCTGGAACACGTCAGTTGTGATGAAACATGTAGGGTGGAGCTACTCTCTGATGTCACCACGCCCCACGTGATCTCGGAAGGAACGGTGTATCGTGATTCTGCCGGCTTTTATCTGTTTTAATGCGCTGATTAATTTGATGTTTGTGAGTACCCTGTTTTTCATTTCTTAATAAATATTGGCCATACAGTATTATACTATGTGGATCCCTTTATTGTCCTTTCATGCTGTTAATGAATTCGGGAGTTGAGACGTTGAAGCATTGAGTGATCTGGGAAACGGAGGTCTGGCACACTATGAGGAGTCTACCACTACAGTGCTAATACACACCCCGCAGAGGGTTATGGCTGCTGGTGCCTATGACCCTTACTAGAGATAGTGGGTCCAAGAAATCTGGTAGGAGTACCTTACCTTACACTTTTTCTCACTGGAGATGTCATAGATAATTTGGTGGTGGACGATTCAAGAAACCAACCTGATTTTCGGTGTCTCCTCTCCCGGCTTTAAACTTCTTGAACCCCTCTTTCCCTTCTTGGCTGTGGGGGATCTCCACTTTACAGCTTAAGAGACTGCCTTGAACATCTATTAACTATTTGGTTGCTGATTTACTAATACTTTCTTAGCACTCTTATATACACGTTTTGCACTTTATTTAGGTGAACACCTGTCAAGCGGTGACCACATGTATGCATTATGTCAATTTTATTTGTGTGATTAATGTGGGTTTATAAATATAAACCTTTTTCACTTTATATTTATATGTATGATTTATAGGTATGCACTTTATTTTTAGTGCGACACAATTAGATTAATTCAGATGCACTGTGTTATTATGGCATGGTTTGTCGCAGCTTTGTGATATAGTAATAATCTTTGAGCGTGGTATATATATAACTTTTACTATTCCTGTTCAATATAACACCAAAATGTATACATCCGAAATTCCCACTATTTTTTCTAGCAAATGCTCCTGATAAAACAAGAGGGGTGGGAATCTTTTTCTCTAAAGGTGCTGGGTTTCACTCCCGAAAAGAAATCTGGGATCCGGAAGGCAGATATATCCTCTTGGTAGGGGAACTCAGAGGACACACATACACCTTTATCTCATATTATGCCCCCAACCAAGGTCACGTACAATTTTTTTCTGTCCATGCTGGGCTCCTTGTCCCCTTACTTTGAGGGGTCCATAGTTCTAGGGAGCGACTCTAATACAAGCTTAGACCACATGTTGGACAAATCAGGGACCAATCACTCTCGCCTCCTTCAGCCCCCGAGGAGGAGCTTGAAAATTGCCAAGCTTCTTTTCTCGATAGGGCTGGTGGATGTATGGAGGGGACTTAACCCGAAAATAAGGGATTTCACGCACTATTCTGCTCCACATAAATCCTTTGCCAGGATTGATCATATCTTCATGGGAGCTCCTTCTATTCCCCTGGTCTCCAAATCCTTTATAAGGGATTCTCCCTTGTCAGATCACTCGATGGTTGTGCTGTACTACCGGTCCCTATCAGAGGTAGGAGTGAGACCCCCATGGCAGTTGAGGGATTCAATTCTTAATAACCCAGTCCATTGCACAATGCTAGGGGAGGATCTTAAAGAGTATTTCAGGTTGAACTTGAGTCCAGAAATCTCCTTTATGACCCTTTGGGCAGCTCATAAAGTGGTCATGAGGGGCAAGATTATGCACCTGTCAGCTAAACTTAAGACAGAAAGAAAAAGTGTCCTGGACAAGTTGGAACAAGACTTCCTCAAACTTGCTAAGGTCCACAAAAAAACCCAACCTCTCTCTCCCATTCACAGTTAGAAGCAGGTAGAGCAGCTCTGAATCTTGCCCTAACTACCCAAGTGCGAAACGGACCCAATGGGCCAACCCTCAATTTTATGTCCAAAAAGAACGTATTGGCACCAAACTGGCCTCTAGACTTTCCTTGAGATATCATCCATTCTCCTTTCCTAAAGTGAAAGACCCCGCGGGGTCTCTCACTTAGAACCCCCTTAGGATCATGGCAGTCTTCCACCAATTTTTTGCCAAACTTTATAGCTCGGGGACTTCAGACCCCCCGAACGCCACACATCGATTTTTGGATGGCATCCCTTTGCCCACTTTGGACAGGGAAAACAGACTTTGCCTAGAAGATCCAATCTCGGAGTCCGAGGTATTGGACGTGATTAAAAATCTTACAAAGGGCTCGACACCAGGTCCCGATGGGTTTTCTATAGCCTATTAAAAACAGTGCGGACCCATCCTAGCTCCCCATCTAGCAAATTTTTTTAACTCCCTCCCAGAGGGAGCAATACTCAACGAAGATCTTAACTCAGCTAACATCTCGGTCATTTTGAAACCAGGCAAAGACCCTTCTGAAGTGGGTAACTACAGGCCCATTTCCTTAATTAATAATGATTTAAAATGTTTTACTAAAATCCTAGCTAATAGATTGTCCACCTTTATAGGGAAGTACATCCATAAAGATCAGGTTGGCTTCATTCCCGGATGACAAGGACCAGACCAGATCCGTAGGGCCTTGGACCTCATCTCATTCCTTCGTACTGGGTGGGACGGTGGCCTTCCCCAAGAGGGGTTCATACTATCAGTTGATTTACAAAAAGCTTTCAATACAGTCAAATGGCCCTATCTCTTTGAGGTCTTGGAGCGCTGTGGATTTGGGCCCAGATTCCTTCAAACCCTTAAAGCTCTATATTCCAAACCTAGTGCTCGCATCAAGCTACAAAACTACCTCTCTGATTCGCTCCCGATCCTCAGGTTGCCCGCTCTCCCCATTGATATTTGCCATCGATATTGAACCCTTAGCGATCACTATAAGGGAACGTCCAGATATTTGGGGGGTGATATGTGGTCCGCACACACATAAATGTGCCCTTTTTGCAGATTATCTCCTATTGTTCGTCACCTCCCCTCTGGCTTCTGTCCCCAACATCTTTTAACCACTTCATCTCCGGAAGAATTTCCCAGTTTGGGATCAGAGCACTTTTTGCGATTCGGCACTGCGTCGCTTTAACTGACAATTGCGCAGTCGTGCGACGTTGTACCCAAACAAAATTTGCGTCCTTTTTTCCCACAAATAAAGCTTTCTTTTGGTGGTATTTGATCACCTCTGTGTCATTTCTGATCACCGCTATAAACAAAAAAAGAGCGACCATTTTGCAAAAAAAAAAAACAAATTTCTTACTTTTTGCTAAAATTCTAATCCAAAAAAATATATAAAAAAAACATTTTTTTTGGGCGATTTATATTCTTCCTCATTTTTGTGATAAAAAAAAATCGCAATCAGCGTTTATTGATTGGTTTGCACAAAAGTGGCCGCGTTTACGGATGGTGAGAATTCATTTCTGTTTTTTTTTATTTTTTACTAGTAATGGCGGCGATCTGCGATTTTTAGCGGTACTGCGATATTGCAGCGGACATGTCGGACATTTTTGCCACTTTTTTGGGACCAATGACATTTATTCAGCGATCAGAAATTTAAATGCCCACTGATTACTGTACAAATGTCATTGGCAGTGAAGGGGTTAACCTGCAGGGTGTAGTGAAGGGGTTAACTGTGTTCCCTGGGTGTGTTCTTACTGTGGGGGGATTGGGCTACCATGGGCATGAGAGATCTAACTGATCCCAGTGACAGGGATCAGTAGATCTCTCATGCCCGCACTGTCAGAATGGGGAACCGCCGTGTTTACATCGGCGGTTACCCGTTATTTGCCTGTGGCCGCTCATCGCGGCTCGTTGGCGGACATCCGGTCCGCCCGAGCCATGGGCACACTCCCCAGGAGTGTAGTGGGCGCGCGCCCATAGCGGCCATTCGCAGATCGCCGTCTTTTTACGTCGATTTGCAGGCCAGCGTCCACACTGCCGCCGTAAATAGACGGTAGGCAGTGGGGAACTGGTTAAACCCTGCAGGAGTTTAGCAGGGCCTCTGGTTTAACAGTCAATATGGCTAAATCAACGGCTCTCAACATTAATCTTCCTGAGACAATCGTTCATCAACTCAAGGACATATTCCACTTGGCCTGGAGCTCAGACCATATTCCCTACCTGGGGTCAAGCTTGCAGCCAATATTGAAAGGTTATATAGCATTACCTACTCCCCTCTTTTTAAACAACTCTCAGAAGACCTAGACATCTGGGGAAGGTTGGGCCTCTCCTGGTTGGGGAGGGTGAACTCGGTCAAGATGACCCTTCTGCCTAAGATCCTACTATATTTGTTTAGGTTCCTTCCCATCCCCATTAAGAAATCACAACTGCTCGTCTTCCAGTCATGGATCAAGAAGTTTATTTGGGGAAACCAGGGATTTAGGTGTCCGGCTGAGGTTCTCTTGAGACGTCGAGACCAGGGTGGACTGGGGCTCCCGAACCTCTGGAGATATTATCAGGCGGCTCAACTGGCACAATTCTCCATTATCCACACTTGGACTAATAGACTGGATTGGGTAGGGATTGAGAGACAGGCAGTCCCCCATAACACCTTAGATTTCCTGGTGTGGGCCCACCCTAAATCAAGACCCTCGATCCTTTCCCCCACGCTCTCCCCTTCAGTTGCGCTATGCAATTATTTATTTGGTTCCACGAAATTGACCTCACCCTTCAGACCACTGCAGCATGTATTTAACAATCCCTGCTTTCCCCCAGGTCAAGATATCCGAGCCTTTGGTCGGTGGACAAACAAGGGCCTCTTTAGAATTGGTCATTTCCTCTCCCCTTCTGGCCCGATTTCCTCAAACACTGTTCTAGTAAACTCGATATGCCCTCCTCGGAAAAATTCCGCTTCCATCAAATTCACCACTTTGTCGCTTCTTTATGGAGGGAAAAAACGGCGATGGCATCTGTCACCCCCTATGAGCAGTGGTGCTCAGACATCTCCAACCAAAAAGGAGGCATCTCCATAATATACTTATCACTGATGGACCTCCCCGAGAAGCCTCCGTACGCCAAGAATTGGGAGGGAGACCTAAATGTGTCTTGGGATTTGGATAAATGGTGCTCTCTTTTCTGGAAATCCTTCAAGGGTATAATACATGTTCCACTGATTGAAGGTGATTTCCCATTGGTATTTGGTCCCTCTCCGGCTCTCAATCATGTTCCCGAGTTCCTCCCCACTATGCTTCAGAGGCTGCACCTTCCGGGTACGTACTACCATACTTGGTGGGAATGCCCTAGGATTAGGGGATTCTGGAACAGGATTTTTACACTGCTGAGGAAGATTACAGGCAACGCCATCCCACAAAATCTGGAAATAGCACTGCTAAATCAAAGGCCGGGCGGTCTCTCTAATTCTTTAACTAAACTAATTCACTTTATTCTACTGGGGGCCAAGCTCACATTAGCAAAGGCTTGGAAAAAACCCTCAGTCTCCTTTAATGCAGCTAAGAGAAAAATCACCTGCATCATGACCCAAGAAAAGTTTGCCTCTGTCCTCCTTGACTCCTCAACTAAATTTGATATTGTCTGGGAACATTGGAAAAACTCAATCTTCCTTCTTGACCCATTCTCTTTGCCGTTGGGGAAACGGTTCCCTGGTGCCTCTCTTCCTGCTCTCTCCTCCCTTCTCTCTTCTCTGACTTCTTTCCTTTTCTCTTGGTTGTCTGTTTATCAGGTTAGGTTATATTTTTAACACGGTTATCTTTTCAGGGAAGAGGCCCCTCGGGGTCAGCCAAACCTGAGAGTACGTTACCTTGATCACTCTGCTGTTATGTGATTATGTGACACTAGCTGGTAGGTGGGCACACCAGGTGTGCGTTCCTTCTCCTCCCCCAGACACAGCTTGATCTCAGATGGGGTGTCGCGGGAGGTGAGGGGGATGCCACTGAGGCTCCCATCAGAATGTTGAGGGTATCTGATCAGGTTCACTTCTGTATTAGACTTTGGCTTCTCTCAACTTCTATATTTGTGACTATATTGGTACCTTGGGTAAGGCCTTCCCTTGCCTAATGTGTGAGATTGCTCCTCTCTGTATTCTTGAAATTTCAATAAAATTATTTAAAATAATAGGAAAAAATAGTAAAAGAAAAAAAAAATAGTGAAAAACAAATTACTATCATTAAAAAAACCTATTGCGTAGTTTATGCTCCCCTCCACACACACACACATTTACCAAAAAATATTATTGATTTACAAGATATTATATAAGGGCTCAAATATGATACTTGGACAATAAAGTTTAAATATATATATATATATATATATATATATATATATATATACAGTACATTAAAAATTTAAGTAGAATTGTTATACCACTTGGACATTTTTACTGTAATCACTATTCTAGGTTTCTATGTTTCCAGACTTGCATCTTACTTTAAGAGATTTTTTTCCCCTACATTGAGAAAAAAAGAAAAACACAAGCTGATAATGGTAACTGTTACCACACAATGATAAGACCAGTCAGGTTTTTGATTTGTGGGACGACAAATGTTCATGCCAAATCTACAACTTAGGGATCTGAGGATCAATGTGGTAATGGACATTTTTTTTTTTATCTGTGATGTGTCTAGGCTCTGCCATAGCCTTGAAACTGCTAGAAAGTATAATAACACAACACGTGAAGTCACTTCCTATATAAACACAATGTGAATGTGTAAATGCCACATTTCCTGCCAACTCCACAACATGAATAACCCTTCCATGAACCCGCTTTCATTTCCTCTTTATTCCCTGTAGTACAAGCCCTGTTCTTTTGATACGATCTTACATGCACTCCTTTGTAGGAACTTCAGACCAGACAAGTGTAAATTTAAACATTTTTATTTGAACTTTTTGCAAATACAGAATCAATATGGCACAGTCTCTCAAAAGATTATTCTATGCATAGCTTAGTTCATCCTAGCTTAGGCTGCCCAAATCATATCTCTTAGTTAAGAAGAGTTGCCTCATCTGAGTCCATATCCAATGTCTGGTACACTGACTGGGAGCCACAAAAGTGAGGCCATGTGCTCAACAGATCTTCACATGCATTCCTGTGTAGCATGACTCAGAAAGCCTGCCTACACTTGTATTTTTACAAAGAGGCAAAGATATGAACGTCCAGGAGTGAGCAAACTTGACCCTTTCCTAATTCCCTGGGCAGCCTGTTACATAAAAATTTACTAAAATTACAGACTTAAAGTGGTGATAAAGGCAGAAGGTTTTTTATCTTTCATTCTGTGCATTAGGATGAAAAACCTTCTGTGTTCAGCGGCCCCCTTAGCCCCCAAGACTTACCTGAGGCCCATCTTGATCCAGCGATGTTGCACGAGAAACTTGGCTGTCTGGGAATATCCCTCCTTATTGGCTGAGACACACAGCAGATGCCATTGACTCCTGCTGCTGTCAATTAAAGTCAGTGAGCCAATGAGGAGATAGAGGGGGTGGGGCCAAACTGTGGCTCGTGTCTGAATGGACACACAGAACTGCGGCTCAACTTGGGTGTCCCCATAGCAAGCTGCTTGCTGTAGAAGGAGGCAGGGGCAAGGAAGGACCTGATAAGAGGAGGATCGGAGCTGCTTTGTGCAAAACCACAGCACAGAGCAGGTAAGTATGTTTGTTATTTTTAAATGAAAAAACAAGGCTTTAGTGTCACTTTAATTACAATACAATGCAAACCATTAGCATAAGGCAGTGTACACCCAAACAGTAGGCACCTGCCTGCATACCTGGGGAAAAATGCCAGGAACACAATCAGTGTATATTCTGTACATGCATCCCTAGGTGCCTAAGCTGTCTCTGAACTTCCAGTGCTGCTCTGTCCTCTTCCTGTCTTTGAACGTTTAGCTCTGCCCCATCCTCTTCCTGTCCCTGAACTTCTGGCCCTGCAATGGTTAACAGCTTAAGGTATTCAGGCAGAATAGAAGCACATGTGGTCCTACAGGGACACACCCACTCCTTCCTTCTACTCCATTGAGAAATGTTCTTTCATTGATTACATTGCTTGTAACACAGTCTGTAAATGCAGGAGAGTCTGACCAGTCACAGGATTTTCTTCCCCATTCATAGATCATGTTAAATGTTAATCAGTGAAGTAACTTTTCTCAATAGAGGAGGAAGAAAATAAAATAAATAAATACAATAATCCCAAATGTGTGACTCTATAGTCACATGGGCTGATTCAATGTGATAGGGAGGAAATGCTAAGGGTAGAAAATACACTGAAAACTGAGCATGTGCACTAGCTGTCAACACTGCTCTGCAAAATCCCCAACTGCAGTGTGGACCCAGACAGGAGGGAGAGATAGAGAACAGCAGAATTAACAAGGTTTCTTCAGAATGCAAAACATGAATCCCATAGTGAGTGAATGAGTGAACACCATGTGATACACCATGTATTGGTCATTTTTAATGATGTGGGTTTAATGACACTTTAATGTGAAATTTTATTTTAAAAAATCATACATTTATTTTCTTAACAGCTTTTTTAAAGTCCTTGTTCCTAAACGTGTATATGATAGGATTAAGCAGTGGAGTCATCACAGTGTAAAAGAGAGAGAGGACCTTGCTTAGAATATCTAGTTGTCCTTTTGGTGGAAACAAATACACAATGATTAAAGATCCATAAAAAATACACACTGTGGTCAAGTGGGAGCTGCAGGTCTTGAAGGCTTTCTGTCTTCCTGATATTGATTTAATTTTTAGGATGGTTAAAACAATATGGATATATGATATAACAATTATTACAAAAGGAGCTATGACACAGACAAAAACTATTACAATAGCCTGAATTTGAATCCATGAAGTATCAGAGCAGGAAAGCTCAAGTATAGGTTGAAAGTCACAGAAGAAGTGATCAATAATGTTTGGTCCACAATAGTATAGACTGCCCAAAGATATGGAATCAAGCAACATAATTTTGAATCCCAATAACCAAACTATGATCACTGATTTTATGCAAAATGCTTGGTTTATTGTACAGTTATAATGCAGGGGTTTGCAGATGGCCAAATACCGGTCATAGGACATCACAGTCAGTAAAAAACACTCTGAGACCTCAGCATTTGCAAAGAAGGAGAATTGGATGATACATGCAGCAAGAGACATGGTACATCCATCATGTAAGATGATATAAAGAAGGTTGGGAAGAATATCTGTGGTCAGAATTATGTCAAGCAATGAGAGTTGGGTGATAAAGAAGTACATGGGAGACTGAAGTGTTTTACTCAGAAGAAATAAAACCATGATGAAAAGATTTCCAGAAAATGTAGCACAGAATATGAAGAGCAGTACCACAAAAAATATAATCTTGATTCCTTTAAGATTTGGAAACCCTGTTAGTATAAAAAAGGTTATATTACTTTGATAGACCACCTGATAAGGGAATAGGAAGTTACATAGTTACTTAAATTTAAACCTATACATTCATCCATCATACATGCATACCAGTCAAGTAGATTTAGTCTGCTGAAAGGCTAGACAGAACTAACAAAATTTCACTTTCCATTAATTAACCAAAATTCCATTTTGTCAAGATCATTTTGTAGTAAGTTACTATTTAGTAGGAGAATTACAGTTCTGTTTAATTCTGTGATAATACAAATAGTAGCAGTACTCTCTAGCACAGACTTTCTCAAGCAGGGTTCCATTGAATCCATGGGTTCTTCCAGAGTTTGTTAGGGGTTACTTGAGCAATGAACAATTTCTTCTCTCATATGCTACCACTGCCACCAATGATGGCCTAGTGGGGGCATTCTTTCTACTGACCACCAGTGTTTATTCCCACTGACTACCAGTGTAGTAGGGTCCTTCACTGACCACTAATGTATGGGGGAGACTTTTTTTCGGATGATAAATGTGATGGAGTTTTTCCTTGTCCACATTTCTTTTATGACCATTATTATTATTTGGTTTCATTTTATTATCATTACTAGTATTATCAACAATTTTGTCAATATAGCAGCCCAAGGTGTTTTTATTCTTTTCTATATTCTTATATCTACAGCTTACAGTTTATACTAAAGTCTCTTGAGATGTAAATATAATAGTTATTAGAAGAGGTTCCCTGACAAATGGGCTATTACAGTCTTGGCTTTTTTTTGTATATTTGGTAACAGTATAGAGGCATTGTGACCCTACCTGCTGCACTTTGTGCAATTTTGTCTCTTTGTCTCAATGTTCTGTAATAAATAGAGTTGAGCGAACACCTGGATGTTCGGGTTCGGCCGAACTTCGCGGAAACGTTCGGGTTCGGTACCGAACGTTACCCGAACTTGACCCCAGACTCCGAACCCCATTGAAGTCAATGGGGACCCAAACTTTTCTGCACAAAAATGGCTGTAAAAAGTCCAGTATCAGATCGTTCTGTAATCAGGTCATTCTGTAATGCAGGATGAGAGATCGTTCTGTGATCAGATTGTTCTGTAATGCAGGATGAGATGTTATAGCTCTACAATCTGTCCCTCAAAGCAGTAGTAGTAATCTCTACCTAGTTATTAGATCTGCAATCTGTCCCTCACAATCTGTCCCTCACAGCGCCGGCAGCATCCTCTCCCTACACTAACCTGCGAGCATGTGACATGCAGCACTGGGACTCCAGCCTCATATAGAGGCTGGATCACATGATGCACTGGCCAATCACAGCCATGCCATTAGTAGGCATGGCTGTGATGGCTTCTAGGGAAAACCAGTGAAACGCTTGCTGATTGGCTGCCCTGCAGCTATTCAACATGCGTGATAAAATACAGAACCCAGAACCCGAACCCGGACTTTTTCTTCAAACGTTCGGGTTTGGGACACGGACCCGAATGTTACAGTTCGGGTTCACTTTTGTAAACTTTCAATAAAACTGTATTGAACCAGAAGGGGTTCTCTGACACCTAAAAATTAGTTAAACAATTTCACTATGTTAAAAGGCTTGAATAAGGCTGCTCTAGTATATCCACCATGGCAACAGAGGCATTTTTTTTTTTTTGTTTTCAATAATGTGAAATGCTTTTTTTTTTTGTCTGTGAACCATGGAAGCTTTAAACTAGTATTAATCACTTCACCTCTCGGGCTCATTTACACTTACTTCGAAACAGGGCTTCCGACATGCTTTGTTGAAGCATTCTGAACACCAGTCAAAGCCTCTGTCACTAAATAAAATGATTACATTACAGTACTGCTTACACTTTGATTTTGCTTTGTTATGCTTTGGCTTTGCTTCAAAACTGATACCCCATGTCGTTTTAGTGCTGCTTCAAAGCATCTTCAAAGCCTCCATAGAAGTCTATGGGAGCCTCCATAGAAGTCTATGGCTTGAAGCGCCTAAAGCTTTTGAGAGGATTTAATACAGCTTTAGCTTTGCTTTGTTTTGGAGAAATTGCTGGTATGAGATATCAACACACACACACAGGGCATCTGCCAAGCTTCATTAAAGCTTCAAAAAAGCATCTTCAAATACCACTGAAGCACCACAAATCATCATCGAAGCACCCCCAAAGCATTATCGAAACACCACTGAAGCATTAAAAACACATAAAAAAAGCATGTTGAAATGGTAAGCGCTTTAATGTGTGTTGAAGTTAAAACAAGTGTAAATGAGCCCTTACTTCCACTTTTGCCTATTAAAACATACTGCAAATACACAAAAAACCCTGCTAATGTACCAGTAATATGGTGCCAGCCCTGCCTACTTAATTTCCTATGGATTACAAATAATTCAGACCTCTCCTCTTTTCTTTCTTCGCCCCCTTACCCCCATAACCCATCATTGTGCACAGGTAAAGTATACAAGTATAACAAGTATAACAAATCTCTCTCCATGGTACATTTGGAAGATCAAAGGGAAGCAAATATGAAAAGTTTATGGTTAAGGTTTACATACACGTTAACTTCTGTATATCAATGCACAACTATGTTCATAGAAATGTAGTAATATACAAAAGGTAGTACTCCTTATACTTGTACAGTTCTTATCTAAATTGAAACACAAAACAGCAAGTCTACAAGGCATCATGTCATCAGCTCTATGTTTTCACTCATCTCCAAGCAATCGTTGCATACTCTACCTCAGTTCCATGTGTATTGTTAGAGATGACATCTGGCTGTAGTAATTTACTTTTAAAATCCCCGGCAAACATTGTCCGATCCACTGCAATAATTTTAAAGAGAACACCACTAATATTGTTAGACTCAGTTATTACATCAATCTGAAGTCCTTTTATACATTTGCTGCACTGCTGCTCTGTTTTCCACATTGCTAATTAAGTCTCATAGTAATCTGTCAGGAATTATTTTTTTCACATTAGATTTCTCCTGACACATGTTTTATTAAACTAAGATGTTACCACTTGAGGATGATGCAGATAGGAGATACTCCCTAAAAAGTTTTAACCACTTAACCACCATCCCCAGAAGCTTTCACTCCCTTCCTGACCAGAGCATTTTTTGCAATAGGGCACTGTGTTGCTTTAACTGACAATTGCGCGGTCGTGCAACGCTGTACCCAAACAAAATTCCAGAGGTCTCCTGTTCCACTGGGGAATCTGGGACTGCTATAAGAAGCTGGGTCAGCTGCCCACAGAAGAGGTGGAGGAACACCCATCCCCCAATCTCTTCTGTGATGAATGAAGCCAGAAGCTACAGTATGAGAAATTCATCAACACGATCTGTGTTTGATCATATGCTTTGAAGGGCAGGAGAGGTACAGTATCATGGGTCTAATAGATGCCTGTTTTCTCCATAAAGAGTACCTGTTACTGCCTAAAGTTATCACAAGGGCGTATTAACCCTTGTGATAGCAATAAAGTTAAATGAAAAAAAAGATAAAAAATAAAGAAAAATAATAAAACAAAATAAAAATCACCCCCACCCCTATGGTCACAAGGAAATAAAAATGTCCACAAAGATCTGGCATGCATACTTTATGTAAATGATGACTGAACCACTCATGTGAGATTACATATTTGGTATCTACAGGGAGTGCAGAATTATTAGGCAAGTTGTATTTTTGAGGAATAATTTTATTATTGAACAACAACCATGTTCTCAATGATTCCAAAAACTCATTAATATCTGTAAAAATAAAGGAACACTGGTATCCCCACCCCCACTAAAAATAAAACAAAATAATAAAAAGAAATAAAAAATAGAAAAAAAAGTAAATTGAAATAACGATAGTGTTCCCAATTATGCGGGAACACTATTGAAATCCGTCATTGTCCATGAGAAATACCTCTTTTGTCCGTAGATAATCTGGGTACTATGACATGGAGAGGACGGGAAGTTTCGTATACTAGTTTGTGTCTAGCACAACTACTTAAAGAGTATGACATCGAAGACCGAAGTAAGTAGTGTCTTCTCTAACCCCCTACCCACAAGGAGGTGGAGAAGACACCCGTCGACTGGGTCGAAGAATATCGTCAGGGTCTAAGGGGTCACCTTGTCCTCTGGAGACCTTAAAACAAACCCATG
>BLSH010093678.1:342295-355491 GCA_018402905.1 Glandirana rugosa
CATCCAGGTGTATGGGACTATAGAAGAGACCAGGAGAAGAGGGGAGGAGCCGACTGTTAGGAAGATGTGGTCTATGTGAGAAAATACCTTATGTCGATGTGAGTAGTGGGTGTATTGGCGTCGTACAGGGTTTTGTTCTCTCCAGGCATCCAAGAGTGGCGGACATGACCAAGTGTGGAAGGGACAGGGGATTTATCCAAGAATGGGTATAAAACCTGATTAGAGTCTCTGCAGATTAGGAGGGTGCGTCTTTTATGTGAATCGACTACAGTTAGTGGATGGGAAAGAAATGAATGTGGGTGTTTGTTAAGTGCATAGTATGAGACAATTGTGACCTTGCTGTCAAGAAGGTTCCCACACTTCCGGTTCCGGCGCCTCATGGAGTAGCTGCCTCCACAGCTAGCTCCCGAATGGATCTCCAAAACTGCCTATAAAACCAGCAGCCTGTACCAGCAGCCCCCCGGGACACAATATGGACTGTTTTTTAGAGAAATCGGCCCCGCGGCCGCACACGCCGGCACGGCCTGAAATCGAGCCCCTGGCTTCGGCCTACACGATCGCGGCTCCAGCACATCCAGGCGCGGCCTGCCCTGGGATCACAAACGGACTTCTGAGTGATCCCAACCCTGCCTCTAACACCGCACAAGGTGACATGGAGATGGAAGTCAGCACCTCCACCCACCCCGCTCCCCCCACAATGGGAGACAGTAATACCGAACGCATTGTGCGTGCGGTAGCCGCCATCCTGATCCCAACGATTGAGACCACAGTACAAAAGGCCATACAGGACAGCCTGGCTCAAGTTCACAGGGAACTCAAGGATCATGCCGGAAGGCTCAATGAGGCTGAGCACCGCATTTCGGACATTGAGGAAAAAATCTATCAAATGCAAGGGACTGAGCAATCCCAGGAAAAGACCAATTGTTACTACAAAAGATCGAAGATCTCGAAAATCGGTCGAGACGCAACAACCTGCGATTCGTGGGTATCCCGGAGTCGCTCCAATCCCAGCACCTTTCGGATTTTTGCTCCAGATGGATCCCAGAGGCCCTGGATCTCCCGGCCCCCGCAGTCGTCGAGAGAGCTCATCGTTTAGGGCCCCCCCAATGCTGAGAGGTCCAACCCGCGACCCATCATAGCAAGATACCTCAACTATGCAGATAAATCGCTAATCCTACAAAAATTCCGCCAGTCCAGATCCCTGCAAATTGACAGCCTCAAAATCCTCATCTTCGCAGACTATTCCTTTGAAGTATCAAAGAAGAGGAAGGCCTTCCAAACCGTTTGCTCGCAACATTTTCAAAGACGCATCAAATTCACCCTGGCCTTTCCAGCAGTCCTCCGCCTCAGGGCCCCCAACGGAGACCAACTTGCTTTCCATGACCCAACAGAAGCTGACCTCTTTCTGCATTCGCTCCATTCACAATCTATTTTGGACCAGTCTCCCGCCACACCACCTAGCATACGGCCACTGGATCAAAGAAGCCCTCGCAAAGACTCTCCCAAACGCCCTAAATTCACAGATTCCTCAAGCTCCAAAAACCGCTAACTGCGACCCTCGGATCTACATTCTGGCAGACTCTCTTTCAACACCTGTCATCTGGGACTTCATGAGAAGAGCTTTCTTTTGCAATTAGGTGTCTTACCCTCTGCATAATGTCACCGTAAGTGTTTGCCCGATGGTATGTTGATATACACCATTGTGCCTTATTCTCTGCATGTTTCTACTGCGGGTGACGTCTCCATCCCCCCCATCATCTCCACCCAGTTTGCTGGGAACCAAATTACTATACCCATTTCCATGGATCCCCTCAGTTGTGAAACAACTTTATGGAGGTTCCTAAGGGGACACGTCACAAGCAGTTTACCCATGCGGAAAAAAGTGAAAGTGTTGCTTGTTATGGTTTTAAGTTTTTTTTTTCTCAATCCCTATCCACCACCCCCCACCTCTACCGCTACCACTGCTCCCTTACTCAAACTCCCTAGCCAACTCCAATGCAGGCCCCCTCTTTGCAGTGGGTCCAACTCCACAAACTTCCCCTGCGCCTGGCATGGGACTTATTGCTAAAAATCAACTCTCAACCCTGACCCCCCCCATGGAAATAGTGACATGGAACGTCAAAGGACTCCGGTCCCCTCACAAACGGCTGAAAATCCTACGCCACCTCAAACGGATCAAAGCAGAGGTCGCCCTACTACAGGAAACTCTGCTCTCCCCTGCAGACTTTGCGCAAACTCTGGGTAGGCATGGTGATCGGCTCGGGAGCCTCTTCCCGAAAAGCTGGCATCATGATCCTTTTCCACAAAAACCTGCCCCACAAAATTCTGTCCATAGAAGCCGATGACCAGGGCCGAATGGTCTCGACTCGCGGCCAAATTGACAATACTACTTATCAAATCTCAAATATATGCGCCCCTAACAACCCAGGAAATCACTTCTTCAGTGCAATGTCCACATTCCTACTGAAAGAAAAAAGAAAAAACTAGACCCACTAGCTCCCCTCCCACCCTCTTTGCTTCTACAATCAACTCCCTAGGGCTAACAGACATATGAAGGCTTAGCCACCCCATTGAAAATTAATACACATTCTTTTCAAATCCCCACAACACTCTCTCGAGGATAGACTACCTATTTTGTACCGACCCTATAACCCCTAAGATTTGTGCCTCAGAGATACACGACATGGTCATTTCTGACCATGCCCCGGTCTCAGTGGACGTCCACCTCACAAACCGCCTTCAACCCCCCAACCTCTGGAGATTCCCTCCTTTCCTCCAGAACAACAAAGACTTCCAATCCTACATAGAGTTGGCTTGGGATGAGTACTCCCTCCACAATTTCCCCCACACAAATAACCCCACTTTGTTCTGGGAAGCAGGCAAAGTGTTCCTCAGGGATCGGATAATTTCCTACACTGCATCCTTTAAGAAACATGCACTGGCGCAGTACAAGGAAGCTAGTTCTAAACTTAGGGACGCGCAATGAGCCCCCTTCAATTCAAACACACCTGATAACCATTCCGCCTGGCTCTCAGCCAAACATGCCTTTGAGGCCTGGTCGGACAAAGTGGAACTTATCCGGAGATCATATCTGGAGGCCACTTTACACAAGTTCAGCAATAAAGCGGGTAACTCTTGGCAAGGCTGTGCAAAGGCCCTCACAAACCGACCCACATCACCTCCCTCCGGGACACCTCAGGTAGCCTAAAAACTAAACCAGAGGAACTCAGTCAGATCATTTTAAACTTCTATTCCACTTTATATGCCCCAGACCCAATAAATAAAGATGTCGCTCTTTCCTTCCTTGACCAATTACAACTCCCAAAAATCTCTGCGTCCCATCTGGAGTTCCTTAACTCCGCTATAACAGCCCAGGAGATTAGCGATACCATTAAACATCTAACCCCCTCCAAAGCCCCAGGCCCTGATGGGTTTATGGGTGAATTTTTCAAAACACTACAAGGCAGAATAATTCCCTCCCTACAGGCGGTCTACTCCCACATTTGGGAAGGAGGTGCATATCCCCCCACTAGCAATCAGGCAATCATTAAACTCCTTGAGAAAAAAGGTAAAGACCCCACTGATCCGGGGTCATACAGACCCAATTCCCTACTCAACATTGACACAAAAATCCTGTCCAAAATCATAGCCAAAATGCTAGCTTTGATTATCCCCAACATTATTGATACGGCCCAGTCGGGCTTCGTTAAAGGCAGAACAGCCACCCTCAATATCCGGAAGGTTCTGACAGTTCTGGAGAGCACTAGGCTTGACCCAAAAGGAGACCGGTGCCATCATCACTCTGGACGCAGGGAAAGCCTTTGACAACTTCAACTTCGATTGGCTTCAGTTAGTCCTGACTAGGATGGGCTTTGAGGGCCCCTTCATCCACCTAGTCGGGGCAATGTACCAGGCCCCGTCGGCCAAACTGATGGTGGCCGGCATCCTCACAACCGAGTTTAGGCTCTTCAAGGGAACCAGGCAGGGATGCCCCTTATCTCCCCTCCTGTTCAATATTGCCCTAGAACCACTCTCGAGATACATTAATTACAAGGCCCCTCTACACGGGATAAAAATTGGGGAAACCACCCTATACTCCTCACTCTTCACCGATGATGTTCTTATATTCACCTCTAACCCCACCTCTGACCTAGCTACAATTAAACTCATCTTTGACACTTTCAGACTTTGTTCTGGCCTCCGAATCAATTACCGCAAGAGAAAAATTCTGCCTCTAGGACCTGTCAACAGCGCCCCTTGGCTCAACTCCTCCCCATTCACATTAGCCCACACCCATATCACTTACCTGGGTATAAAAATTGGAAAACTCCCCGCCTCTCTATATCACCTGAATTATCCCCCTCTTATTACTAAAATCATCCGGGAGCTGAACAGTTAGATGGACCTGCCACTCTCGCTCATGGGGAGATGTCACCTGATTAAAATGGTCAGTTTCACTCGCCTTCTCTACCCAATGCAAACTATCCCACTGCTGCTCAAGCATAAAGACATCCAACTGCTCAATAAAGCTATGTCTGCATTTATCTGGAAAAATAAGAGATCGCGAATAGCACTGCACAGGCTTCATCTCCCCAGGAGCGAGGGGGGCGTCAACCTCCCAAACATAAGGTTGTATAATATTGCATGCCTACTTAGGTTTAGTATGGACTGGATCACACGGTCAGCTTGCTATTCGAACTACAACCTGAAAAAAGAAATGGTACACCCACTCTCGCTGACCGCACTACTCAATACCAAATGGAAGAGTGTCCCCCCAGACCTCCAACACAATCTACTACTCAGAGACACGGCAATAGCCTGGAGGGACTATAGGAAACTGTTTAAACTTTCACCCTTCATGTCTATTTATCTCCCTATAAGGGGCAACCCCAACTTTCCAGGAGGATTGGATCACAAGGTTTTCCTCCTATGGGAACAGTGTGGTCTGACTAACTTTGCCTCCCTTTGCCAGGAGACAACCGGTCTCCCGTGAGACTTTCCCTCAGTTGTGAAAGAGTATCCGATATCCAGATCACACATTTTCCATTATTGGCAATGCGTCAGCTTCATCAAGGCTTCCTGCCCAACCAGTAGTATGAGGTTCAAGTTGACCGAGTTGGATGCCCTGATCCACAACAAATCATACAGAATCTCTGACATCTACAAACCCTTATTGGGCAAAACCAACTGACCCCGGGGCAACTCAGGTGCCTCAAACTGGAATAAAGACTTCCAGGATGCAAACTTAACAGATAAGATTATGGATGGTTACAAACACAC
The DNA here is from genome assembly GCA_018402905.1 of Glandirana rugosa. Classification (NCBI taxonomy): domain Eukaryota; kingdom Metazoa; phylum Chordata; class Amphibia; order Anura; family Ranidae; genus Glandirana; species Glandirana rugosa. The sequence continues at coordinate 347,576 of BLSH010093678.1, forward strand.
CCTCAGGTTAACTCCCAATGAAACCTAGAGGGAGACCCAGCTCAAAATCTTACATCGTGCTTACATCCCCTTTCTCCAAGACAAGTCAAATCAGCAGTCCTCCTCCTGCCCGCACTGTGGGCAACAAAGGCCCTCTCTAGCCCACCGCTTCTGGACCTGCTCTTTTATCTCGACTTTCTGGGACCAAGTCATCACCTACATCAAAAACATTAACCTCCTTCTACTCCCAAAAGACCTGCTGTTATTGATGTTCGGGCACTGGGACAAAGAACTGATCAAATGGTCCCCCTCTACCGACCCTCAAGTCAGGGAGTGGTCCTTAACTTGTCTCCTGGTCGCGAGACGAGCCATACTAAAAAACTGGACATCTCACATCAGCCCTTCGATTCTCCAAGTGGAAAGGGAACTTATAGCCCTCCTCTATAAGGACAGATTCAACACCAACTTCGATCACCCACGATCAGCAAAAACCTTTCACCGCAGATGGGGACCCTTTCTGTCAGCTATCCTCCCCTCGGAGGACTTCAAGAGTCTGGGGGAACCCTTCCTCTACTTTGGTGGACACAAACACCCTTTTCAACAAGATGACATTGCCTAACCACCAACCAACAGGGTCCGACGCAACGCTTCAGTATCCAACCCTGGCTCCCTCCGGCCAGCTTTTTCCGGACACAGCTATTCTCCTTGGCCAAGTATTCATGCCCCAAGACTCGGCTTTCATGGGTAACAGTAGATATCCTGCTGAATATCCCAGTGGTAGATTCCCCTCCTTCCCCACCCCTTGTTAGGACTAGAGCAAACATGACCCATCTGTTTTTTCTTTCAACTTTTGTACTATTGCTGTATTTACTCCTCTCACCAATACGGTATATGTTAATATGTTTCTCCACCTCTGTGTTATCTGATAGCTTGTATTTCACATGCCGTGAAAAAATTCCTTGTTTAAGCAAGGCGTTCCTCGCCTTACACTGCTCTGTTTGTATCTGGTCATTTTTCCCAATAAAACCTATTAAAAAAAAAAAAAAAGAAGGTTCCCAGTCAGGATAATGTAGCAACCTTCAGGGTCTCTGACCTTCTCCAGGAGTGTAAAGGGTGTAGTGCGATGGAATGCAATAATTACTGTATTAGCTGTAGACGCTTGGGGATATTGGAGGCCAAATAATTTTGGCGTGGATTGAGCAGTAAAATGTGTCTCCCGTAAACAAACTACATGAGCCTTAGCGGATGAAAATCACCAAAAACCCATGGTGCGCTTATTGGGGGTGTTGAAACCCTGGACATTCAGTGTGAGTATGTTTAGAGGTGCCATAATCCAGTTAGAGGGGATCTGAAGACTAGGTAGATTTGGTGGCCTGAGGTCTGACAACATGCTCCTTGTGGGGAGGGATAGTAAGTTGATGTGAGGGTAGGGGAAGAGCGGGGGTAAGAGGGGGAAGAGACAATAGTAGTAGAGGGGCCACTGCAGAGGGTCAAAGTAGAAATAGGGGGAGGAAGAGGGAGGAGAGAGAACAAAATAGGGACAAGAAAGACCTGGGTGTCACTTGATGGGGTAGGAAAGGTGTCCTCTGGTTAACCGGGGAAATAGTTACCAAGGACAAGAATGGGTCAGTGGAATACCCTTTTGGGGTATTCATGGACTTAGTGGGGGCAACAGTGACCAGTCACTGAGAGTCTCACAGCCCTCAATATGGGATAGGCAGCTATGTGAGATTACGGAACCCAATAGTGGTATATTGCAGGAGGCTCAGGTAGCTGTAAAAGGTCTCCTGGAGCATATCTGACAATGGGTCAACAGTAGAGATGATAGATGCCATATAAGGTATCCTGATACATTCCTTGAGCAGATAATAAACTTGTGTAGAGTGATCATTTCTGCGCAGGCCATGAGCGAGTGACCATTAGCCCAGTCTAGGCATAATGCATGTTAGGAAGTGTAAGCACTGTGGAAAATGGCAAAACAGATAACTAGCAGAACTTGTGTGAGTTTAGAGGCTTAAGAAAGGAGCGTGAGGCACCTACATGAGAATAAAAACAGTAAAACATATATCTGAATAGAGCAATTAGCCCTGAGGTTTCAGGGTATAGTTACAGTAGGGTGGAAGTCCCATGATGATGCTCTAGAACAGTGTTTCTCAACTTAAATCCTGAAGGCGCCCCAACAGGTCATGTTTTCAGGATTTCCCTCAGATGAAACGGATGTGGTAATTACTAAGGCAGTGAAACTGATCAAATCACCTGTGCAAAATAATGGAGAGCCTGAAAACATGACCTGTTGGGGCTCCTACATGACTGGAGTTGAGAAACACTGCTCTAGAATAGCGAAGTGGGAAGCACCGTCTGCTTGCGGATAAGTGATCAGTCTATGGAGTCTTCATGGACAGGGACACGCAAAGCATAATGGCCTTGTTTGTGGATGCTTGATGATGCTTTTGGTCCAGGGGAGATTTGTAGCTTCCTAGGAGAATGAGAAGCAGAGCTGTGATGGGATCCCGTAGCAACGGGGTATTGAAGTGCCAGGTGGAGTTCTTGGAGCATAGATTGAAGATCTTCAGCCAACTTACATTGGTAGGATGATCCTTTGTATGAGAAGTGAATGGAGAAGGGAAACCCCAGAGGTAGACAATGCATTGCGTTTAGAGAATCTGCAGGAGAGGTTTCATGGCTTTCCATTTTACCAAGGTTACCTGGAAAAGGTCATAAAAAATATGATAAAGGTGGGGGGCGCATGCACAGCTTCCACGGGATCGGATGTCTGTGTGTGCAGCTTCGCTGCACTTCTCCCATTTTGCCAGCTTCCTGGGACCAGATTGTGGCAAATTTCATCCCACACATCCCCAACACCCCCAGGATGAAGCGGTGCATCTTTGCCAAAAGGAAAAAAAAAGGAGGACCGCGCAGAGGTCTCTCACCCACTATCTACTGTGGAACCAGGAGAGATCCAGCATGGCTGAAGATAGCGTCGGCGGCCCGGTCTCTCCTTCCTCACAGCTCTCACAGGACTCCTCCATTCTGGCACAGGACAGTGACTACACCTCACCCCTTACTAAAGAGGCCCTCGACAAAAGTCTTGAATATATATATAGCAAAAGAGCAGCTAAATTTCAATCAGAGCTTCATAAGAGCACAAATACAGTACTTTAACACAGGAGATAGCAGCATTGGGGACTCGTACTGACCATCTAGAAACTAAACATGAATAGCTTAGTATAGCACACAATGATCTCTCTAGAGAGCATGACACCCTTGCAGCTACAGTCATTCTGCTACACGCTCAAATAGAAGACTTGGCCAATCATAATCTGTGTTCCTGAAACGATCACTGACTTTTCCCTGCTGTACTTAAATTATTTCCATCTCTCCTGCCTGATCATGAGGCTGAGGTGTTTACTTGTGACCGCATTCATTGTGCATTACGTCCAAAACCCCCACCTGAAAAAAAACCCTGGAACATAGTACTCTGCCTGAAGGACTTTCTCATAAAGGAGAAAATCCTGCCAGCGGCCCGCAGTTCTCCAAAAATTACTCTGGATGGCATAAACATACAAATATATCCAGATATCTCTCCAGCAACACTGGAAAGAAGACGTAAAATGAAGGAGGTCTCCACAGTATTGGCTGCTGCACGTATTAGCTATAGGTGGGGATTCCCTTTTAAACTCACTACCCCCAATAACTGCATCACATACATGGCTACTACTTTATGAGAAGGGCAAGAAATTTTGGTCAAGCTAGGCCTCATGGAGGCCGAAGCACTTTCTCATCCACCCTCCACACCACATCCATCCCCCATCTGGAATACACCTTCAACGAGACGTGAGAGGAGACGTACCCGGCATGAAATTGGCCAAAACTTTAATAAATATGAGTCTTACTCCCATGGATACTCATTAGGAGCTGCTTAATTCCTTTAATGGTCTGTATACCACTCCATTTTCTAAACTGTTCAGTTCCATTTTTCTGATTGTTATTTTTGTTATATACATGGAGCTCTACCTTGTGACCTTGCTTTCAGATTGAACATTTTTTTCTCAGATTCTTTAATATGTTAAGGTATTTATCTCACACAGAGCACCACCCAGTGGCTATGGCCCAGATTTATCCATATTCCCTTTGGCAGTTTAATATACGGGGTTGCTCTCGGGGCACAGAACACCACCTAGTGGTCTATCGTGGGATTTAATCTTATGTACTTACTAAACTTACCTGACTAAAAACTTTTATTGTCCCCCTGCACCAGAAACATGGAAACACAATGGGACCCTTATATCAACCCTTACTTGAGACTACAGGAGGATCTAGATTTTCTCCACACATTCTCTGTTGGACTTTTCTGTTGTACAAGAGAAACTCACTACAGAACCTCACCATCCACCTTACAGGGCAATATCCTTTACCATTTCTTTCTACTACTGAAAACTCTGGCTCGACTTGAAACAAAGGCCCTTAATTTTACGACCTTCTCCAGGACATCATGGGAACCCTTCATGCTGCCTTACCAAAGGGTCATACATTTTTCTCTATTTTACCTGTCCTGAAGTCCGGAACTCCCTTAATGTACATGGTTTTTATTATTACCAGACATGTTATTGCACTGTAATTTTTATATATAGCAGGCGAGATTGGTGGATTTCGATGCCATGCTATCTCACTCCACTCATATCTGATTTTCTTTGGAACGTTGGTTATGACTACTGGAGTTAGGGGCCTTTATGCCCCTTATATTGCACTATTTTTATTTCAGGGTTATGCGTTAAGCATCCTGACCCTACTTTCATCCAGCACACAGCCCATATGCTGGATTTGCCTATTTTTGTTATAATTAGACCTATTTGGTCATGGTTAATGTTTTTCTTTCTACATAGGTATGTCAGATATGTCATATATTGTATAGTTCATGGTATTGCTTTTCTCCCAGATATGTGCTGCCCTTGTGGGGGAACTCTCTATTGCTTTCTTGCACTTCCTACTATACAGTTGTGCTCATAAGTGTACATGCCCTGGCAGAATTTATGATTTCTTGGTTATTTTTCAGAGAATATGAATGTTAACACAAAAACTTTTCTTTCACTCATGGTTAGTGTTTGGCTGAAGCCATTTATTATCAATCAATAGTGCTTGCTCTTTTAAAATTATAATGACAACAGAAACTACCCAAATGACGCTGATCAAAGGTTTACATACCCCAGTTCTTAATACCATGTATTGCCCTCTTTAACATCAATGACAGCTTTAAGTCTTTTGTGATATTTGTGGATGAGGCTCTTTATTTTCTCAGATGATAAAGCTGCCCATTCCTTTTGGTTAAAAAGTACATTTCCTGGAAATTCTTGGGTTGTCTTGCAAGAACTGCACGTTTGAGATCTCCCCAGAGTGGCTCTATGATATTGAGGTCAGGAGACTGAGATAGCCACTCCAGAACCTTCACTTTATTCTGCTGTAGCCAATGACAGCTCGACTTGGCCTTGTGTTTTGGATAATGGTCATGTTGGAATGTCCAAGTACGTCCCATGCACAGCTTCCTGGCTGATGAATGTAAATGTTCATCCAGTAGTTTTTGATAACATACTGCATTCATCTTACCATCAATTTTGACCAAATATCCTGTGCCTTTGTATCTCACACATCAACAAAACATCAGAGATCCACCTTCCTGTTTCACAGGCCTTGTTGACCCTCTCCAAATGTAGCGTTTATGGTTGTGGCCAAAAAGCTCAATTTTGGTCTCATCACTCCAAATGACTTTGTGTCAGAAGGTTTGAGGCTGGTGTCTGTGCTGTTTGGCGTATTGTAAGTGGGATACTTTGTGGCATTTGTGTAGTAACAGCTTTATTCTGGTGACTTGACCATGCAGCCCATCTTTCTTCAAGTACCTCCTTCTTGTGCATCTTGAAACAGCCACACCACATGTTTTCAGAGAGTCAAAGTTATTTGTGGGTTTTTCTTTGCATCCTGAACAATTTTCCTGGCAGTTGTGGCTGAAATTCTACTTGGTCTACCTACCGTGGTTTGGTTTCAACAGAACCCCTCGTTTTCTTGATTAGAGTTTGAACACTGCAGATTGGCTTTCTCAATTCCTTGGATATCTTTTTATATCCCTTTCCTGTTTTGTACAGTTCAACTACCTTTTCTCGCAGATCCTTTGACAATTCCTTTGCTTTCCCCATGACTCAGAATCCAGAAACGTCAGTGCAGCACTGGATGAAAGATGCAAGGGTCTGTCAGAAGTCCAGAAACTCATCAACCTTTTATACACACACACTAATTACAAGCAAACAGATCACAGGTGAGGATGGTTACCTTTAATAGCCATTCAAACCCCTTTGTGTTAACTAGTGTGCATGTTATCAGGCCAAAATCACCAGGGTATTTAAACTTTTGATCACCGTCATATGGGTAGTTTCTGTTGTCATTATGATTTAAACAGAGTAAAACACAAAACTTGTTCTCTGAAAAATGGCCAAGAAATCATAAATTCTGCCAGGGTATGTAAACTTATGAGCACAACTGTATGTTTCAGTTGAACAGATTGAACCCTCAACATTTTAATGGTGGTAACTTGTGTTACACATAATGTACAGGGTTTTAACTCCCCCCGCAAATGCAAAAAAATCTTTCACATGTTATAAAAAATTAGGAGCACAAATTATACTTCTTCAGGAGCCCCATTTTGCTTCCAACAATCACCCCTATATATTTTCACAAATCATATAAACAATCTTATTATACAATATTTTCCTCTAACAGTAGAGGGGTTGCTATATTTTTACACAGTTCATTCCCCAGACAGCAGATGTATTCTACTCAAAGGTTTGCTGGCTGGGCGGGAGCTTACAATTGCTAACATATATACCCCTAACGCGGCACAAGCAACTTTCTTTGCATCTTTTTTTTAAAGTACTGGAAAAATACACTTCTCTTCATGTGTACATAGGCGGGGACTTTAACCTTGTAGCCCACCCACAACTAGATAGAAGCACTACTACCCATTTTTCTGGGGCCTTTCCCAAATCATTAACTAAGTCATTAAAAACGCTACAACTGACGGATTCCTGGCGAGCCCATAACACCTGTGCCAGGGATTACATTTTACTCCCACCCTCACTACTCATTCACCAGATTGGACTATATCTTTTGCACTCCTATTATTTTGTCCAACTCAAACAAATCGGAAATACACCTCTGCCCATGGTCAGACCATAATATTGTTACCCTAACCACCACCTTAATAGGTCTTTCAGAGACTCCATACTCCTGGCGCTTGAATGACTCTCTTCTCACTGACCCGATAATTCTCCAGGAAATCTCTACGGCCATTCAAGAATATTTTACCCTAAATGCCACACCAGAGATATCCCCAAGCACAGTGGGGGTGGCCCATAGGGCGGTCTTATGGGGACAAACTCATTTAAATAGCATCACGAAAGCATAGGGAACGCTGGCAACAAATCTTTACCCTAAATGAAGATTTGGAGAAATTACACAGGGAACAAATTAGGAATCCACCTACTCTTAATCAACAACTTATTGCTCATAGGAAGTTGGAGCTGGATGCTTTGCTGTCAGCCAGAATGGAGACATCCCTCAGAGGGTCAAAAGCTAAGTTCCTCTTACATAGTAACTCAGCATCTTCTATGTTTGCACGCAAGTTTAATCAAACCCTACACCCCCCTCATGTGTACAAACTACGTGACACCACAGGTAAAATTTTATCCCTCCCTAAGGAGGTTCTGCGTATATTTGAAAACTTTTACTCATCCTTGCTAGCTAACCCACAATCTCATCCGTTACATACACCACTGGAATGGCTAACTTCGTTGCCTCTACCTACCCTATCATCCTCTCAATTAGACACCCTCAATTCACCTTTTCTGGAAGAGAAGATCCTCCAGGTCATTAAGTCACTGAAACGTTATGCT
>BLSH010093678.1:392939-408674 GCA_018402905.1 Glandirana rugosa
AGGATCTGTGGAGATCACCGAGTTGTAGTGAAGGTATAAGACGGGAGTTTGTCCGGTTTCAAGCTGTACGTAGTGAGTGAGAGGTACTGTGGACCTCCTGTAACAAGGGGGCACTCTTACTAAAGTGTAAAATAAGAAGTGGAGTATTATCTATAAGCGTTGAGCTGATAGATAAAGAAGTCGTTTGTCTGAATCAGATGGAGGTGTTTCAATGTTAACTTTTTTACCAGTAGAGCCTGGTAACAGGGTAATGGTACTGAGATTCCAAGGGTCTGGCAAAATGGGTATGGTCTCACACCGCATACCTACGCAGTCATGAGAGTCTGGACTGTCTACGACGGCTATCGGTCTGGGAACCTTAGAGTCATGGTAATGGGACAATGGTCCGAGATGACCATTTTTTCAATTGTAACTTTGTGGAGGTAGACTAAGTCTGTTTGCTGAAGAAATAGATAGTCGAGTTGCGAATATCTATTATGAGGTGAAGAATAAAATGTGAAATCATTCTCACGGGGGAACAATGTCCTCCAGGTGTCATGGAGAGTGAGTGATGCATGTCGAACTTTGGCCTGTTTGAGGGCAGAATATGGAAGTGATGTTGAGCCACTAGAGGTGTCTAGGAGTGGGTTCTGGGCTAGATTCAGGTCTCCTCCAAATATTAGGAGGCCCTCTTGAAACATGGAGAGCTTCAGCAGAGTCTCTCGGAGAAATGGAATTTGTTAGACATTTGGACAATACACGTTCACCAGGGTTATCGGTTTGTCACACCAGGTGCCCTTTAGAAATAAAAACCTCCCCTCTGGATCTTGTAGCATATCTAACAAGTTGAAGGCACAGTGTTGGGACAACACGATCGCCACCCCTTTAGTTCTGGAATTCTCTGCAGTTGCGTGAAACACTGTGGGAAAGTATTTATTGGGCAGCTTGGGAATGGAAGTTCTCTTGAAGTGGATCTCCTGAAGGAAGATAACTTGGGCCTTCAGCCTATGAGCTTCAGTCAAGATACTATTGCATTTTTCTGGGGTATTTAAGCCCTTAGCGTTAAGCGAGTATACCTTCAGCTCTAAGGGGGGTTGAGTTTCGCTTGGCTGGTGGCATCTTAAAGTGGGTAGGGTAGTAAGGCAGGGTATTTAAGCATCTCAGATGATGTAGGCCCTATACTCAAGTTTTCTTAGACAGAAAGGTTTAGAACAGGTGAGAGAAAAACAAGGATAGTTTGAAGTAGGGAAGGGTAGGTAAAAGTAAGACGAAAGGACCAGAGGGTTGGGGGGGGCAATAGAAAGAGAGAGGACGTGGGAAAGGAAAAAAAAGGGGGGGGGGGGAGGGGGGCTTGGGATGGAGGGGGAAGTATGGGAGTACTTTAAATACGCTGGAGGTGGTCTAAGTTCCAGACGGCACTCTGCAAGGTGGGTAAGTATGTTAGATCAACTAAAGAACTATACTCTCCCCTAAGGGGAAAACAAGAAACAATGTTTAAAGGAAAAGGAAGAAAAATGCATACAATGAGAAGAAATACCGAGAGGCGGCCTTTAGTCTTTGTCGGCACACCTAACTTGAGAAAGGTATGGTTATATATGTAAAAACAACAAAAAGAAATGATAATGTAATGGTGGGTTTCAGGAGTAAGCCTGTCACCCTGGTGTGGGGGAGTAACTGGGAAGTAACCAACCAATATCCTAGCACATCACCACCTCAGATGGGGAGCTATGTTAAATTACGGGTTATCAAGTGTTTTAGTAGCTAGCAGAAGAAAAAACATCATATAACAGTGGATACACTGAGTAAGAAGCAACCAGAGATTAACTGTGACACTATGATCGTGTAGACGGAAACCAAAGGGTCAAAATATGACCCAGCTATTTACATCCACCTGGGGCCATCGGATACCAGGTCTCTCTCCAGGGGGTCCCCTACTGGGGTTCCCCCTGATTAAGGCCAGGGCTCCGAGCAGCCCCTCGGTTACAGGCTTGCCGTTCCCATCTCGCCGGTCCCTGCGTCCCTCAAGGGAACAGAGGCAGGCAAGAGGGGAGAAGCTATGAGGAAGGTTTTCGCGCTCATTGTATCACATAACATCTGAAACCTAGTTCCACTTCCATGCGGACTTAGCACAAAGGTGGTCAGGTAATTCACAGTTAAATTGAGGGAACAAAACGACTTATCAATTAACTCGGGCTGAGCCCGTAGAGAAGGGGCCAGCCTCATTGACTATGGAGGATACCCCTCCTCTGAATACCTAGGGGGGGTCCCGCAGACAGGATGCACTGCCCAGTAGGCAACTATGGCAGAAATCTAAAATGGAGGTCTCCTGGAGGAAAGCATCACTGGAGCCGGCTAAGGCTACAGCGAGGCGTGTGAGCCGCTGGCCTGTCTGCAGGATGACCCCAACTTCCCCTTCTTACCAAAACAATACATTTAAAGTGACATGTAACTAACACAGAGAAACATATCTCCCGGGTTCATTTTGAATGGGGGTAACCTGAAGAAGAAAAGGCAAGGAACCCACATGGGGTGTTTGAAGGATGCGGTTCAGGTGTACATCCCCTGTCGTAATAAAGCAAATGAACAGCAAAATGGGGTGTTAGGATATGTTCCTTAGAACTAATTTAGACATGTATGGGGAGAGATCTATGTCTGGGAATCAAAGTCACAGATGGATCAAGGGAACTAGAACTGTATGACCCCATACCCCAGAATTAGTGGAGTCATGTACTGGCTACACCAGAACTGTAAAACAAGTAGTGGGTAAAACGGTTCAGCCCCCTACAACAGTCACTGGCATCAGGTGAAGCAATTACTATTCCTGACAGGAATGTTCTAGCTATACTGTATAGGAAGCTTGGACTGGGTCCAAGAAGAAGTCATACAGTGCTAACCAAGAGCACATAGTACCTTCTACAGTACCAGATCTGACAGTCAATCCCTAGGATTCATCTTGCGTCTCACCGAGTTGGGTGAGAGTCTAGGCGGGTCTTCGGTTTCCATGTCGCCTGTGTGTCTCCGTGGGGAAGCAGAGGATGATCGCCTGTGTCTTTGGCGAGATCTTTGGTGCTGTGGGGATTCTCCTGATTTGACAGAGATCCACGGTTCCAGTTGTATGAGGGTGTTGTACCACTCGGGGACTTCCACTCTGAGGATCGCTAGGCTGTCGCAGAAACCTTGTAAGTCTGCAGGTGTTCTCAAAGAGCTGTGCGGTTACCCGAGGTTGCCTGTAAACAGAACGGGAATTTCCACTTGTAGGCAATATGTCTATCTCGCAGCACCTGGAGGAGGGGGCGTAACTCTTGCCTATGCTGCAAAGTGATGGGGGAGAGGTCTTGGATCAGTTAAATGTGGGCCCCTTCATGTCTCAAATGCTCATGGTTGCGAGCTGCTTTCAGAATGTCTTCTTTTTGAATAAAGTTGACTAAACAGCAGATGACGTCCCGGGGGGGCTCATTCTCCCAGCCCTGGGGGCGAAGGGCACAATGAAACCTCTCCATCGCGAGCGAGGCATCCAAGGGTCTCCCCAGGAGGGAATTGAATATAGCCCAGACCCCAGGTAGCAACTGGGGTCCCTCTATCATCTCCGGTAGTCCCCTTATTCTAATGTTATGGTACCTCCCGCGGTTCTCCAAATCCTCTAAATACCTGTGTATGTCAAAAATGTGCTGGGCTTGGATGCCAGAGGATCTTTGCACCTGCTGTATGGCGGCGCCATGAGTCATGGCAGCCACCTCCACGTGTTCTAGCCGACCTGCGATTGCTCTAATGTCCGCTTTCAGGTCCGAAATCTCAGCCGATAAAGTATTTTTTATGTCCAGGGCGACCAGTTGAGGTCGTTAATGGTTAGGGTATGTGGTGCTATTTGCGGAGGGGTACCTGTATGCAAAGCGCCGTAGCTGTCCTACGAGCCGAGCTGCGTGGTGTTACTAGAGTCCCCGGCTTGAGCGACTGACTGGGCCTCCGGCTGCTGCGTACGGAACATGGCAGGTATTGTCCTGGGTGGACGGCTCGTCCTGGGATCTGGCAGGTGTCGGGCCACATCCCGCCATCTAGCTAGCAATGGAAGAGCTGCTTTACCCGCTGATGGTAGCCTGTTTGAGGTGGTGGATGTCAGAGCTTCGTTACTCTGCGTCCATCTCGGTCTCTCTCCAGGCCACACCCCAGAAGACTGTGTTTTGATTAGTTAATTTTGAAATAAGTGGTGTTACTGTAGACAAAAAGAAAAAAATATTCTATAATTTGTCTATGTATAAGGACATGTTAATGACGTTTTGTGTAAAAAAGCTAAGCAAAGGTATTCGAAAATGAAAAAGAGCCTTTCATATCTTGTTTTGTCTGTTTGTTTGTTTGTTTTGTCACTTATCAGTACCACCTCATCAGTGCAACCTCATTAGTGCCAGTTAGTGCAGCCTCATCGGTGCCCATCAATGCCACCTCATCAGTGCCCATCAATGCCACCTCATCAGTGCCCATCAGTGCCGCCTCATCAGTGCAAATCGGTGCCCATCAGTGCAGCCTATCAGTGTCCATCAATGCAGCCTCATCAGTACACATCAGTGAAGAAGAAAAATGTATTATTTGCAAAATTGTATAACAGAAAAAAAAAGTGTTTTTTTTCTAAAATGTTCTGTTTTTTCATTTGTTTTGCAAAAATAAAAAGTGGTGATTATATACCACCTAAATAAAGCTCTATCTGTCTCAAAAAAAAAATGATAAAAAATGAATTTAGATACAGTGTTGCATGATCGCGCAATTGTCATTTAAAATGTGACAGCACTGAAAGCTAAAAATTGGCCTGGGCAGGAAGGGGGTGGAAGTGCCCTGTATTGAAGTGGTTAATAATATTTGCAGACTATTTGTTCTATATGTGAAGCAGCAACAGAGGGAGAGGAACAGCCTCTATAAACAATATGCTCTCTAAACTTTTTCAGGAGAAATTTAGTGTAAAAATAAAATAATTCCTGAAGGATTTTTATGAGGCTTAATTAGGCTTAATTAGCAATGTGGAAAACAGAGAAGCAGTATAGAAAATGTATAAAAGGATTTCAGATCAATGCAACAATATCAGTGGTGTTCTCTTTCCAATAAAATTATTATAGTGGATCGGACAATGTTTGCCAGGGATTTTAAAAATAAATTATTACATCCAGATGTCATCTCTAACAACACACATGGAATTGAGGTAGAATATGCAACAATTGCTTGGAGATGAGTGAAAACATAGAGCTGATGGCATGATGCCTTGTAGACTTGCTGTTTTGTGTTTCCTTTTATATAAGAACTGTACAAGTATAAGGAGTACTACCTTTTGTATAAGTTGATTGAGGGCACATTACTACATTTCTATCAACTTAGTTGTGCATTGATATACTGTTCACCCCCCTATGGTACAGAACAATTTTCAGATATCCACTGTGAGCCTGTTTATTTCACAATAATTTTGTCATTACTTACATTACTGTACAGTATACTGTTTTATTAAGGACAAACAAGATTCATAATGTGTGTTTTCTTTTTTTTGAGCAGTATTAGTTTAAAAACAAATAGTGTTACTGCACATAAAAAGCATGCATTATATTCTGCAATTTATCCTGTTTAAAACAACACTAAAATTATGATTTTTGTACAAAGCATTGCAAAGTTATTTACATATGAAGTACAGTAAGTTTTGTCAATGTTGCTCTTTTTTTCAGTGTGATATGTGTAAATATATGCAAAAAAGTGTACACATATTAATGAACATAGCAAACAAAAACAGAAACAAGTTAATATATTATCTAATAACATTAGTTAATAAAATAGAAAAAAAAATCACCAGGAAAATTATAATTAAATGGAGAAGGAAAATTAAAAAAAAAAATACAATGTTTTTTACTTGTCAGGTTGCTTTAACTCACACCATCTGCAGATCAAAGTTCATTACTTTGATCTGTAGATGAAAAAACAGAAAGTTACAAAATGAAACAATGTTTTATTGAATCTTTCTGTATTCGTGGCTGAGCAATGTTGTTGATAAACATTGCAAGACTGCTTTTTTTTTTACAGCTGTGATTAATCAGAGATGAATTGCAGTGTACTGTGACAGGGAGGGATCCCGGCAGCAGGGCAGAAGGACTGGACATACTAGACCACGTCCTGTGTAAAAGATGACACTTTTTTGGGCATGTCTAGCATGCCCAGAGTCTGCAACTGGTTATACTTTTATAAGTGATAAACTATGTGTAGATTTTGCGAGAAAGCTCAAAAATGTCTGTTATCTTTGCCTATGTACAAGGACGGGTTATGGAGATGTGGAGTGGGGAAAGGAAAGAGGAATGGTCTGAATTGTTTACAATCCATCAGAAATTAAATAGGCAGGGTTGACACCATGGGGATGATTTACTAACACTGGAGAGTGCAAAATGTTGTGCAGCGCTGCATAAATATCAGCTTCCAGGTTTTTTTGGTCAAGGCTTAATAGGACAAGCTGAAGATAGAAGCTGATTGGCTACCATGCACAGCTGCACCAAATGTTTCACTCTCCGGTTTTAGAATAAAAAAATAAACCCTATATTTCCGATATGCCAACAGTTATCTTTTTGTATTTGCAGCATGTTTTAATAGGTAAATGTGGAGGTAAAAATGAAGTGGTTAATGTTTATTCAAAGCCTCCATGGTTCATAGACAACTTAAAAAAAAGTGGATTTAATCCTGTGCCACTGTATTGAAAACTAAAAAAAAATGTCTAACCTATATAATGATGTGGTGGATATACTAGATTAGCCGTTTTCAATGCTTTTAACATGGAAGAATTGTTTAAATAACTTCCATGAATTACTATATATACAACTCAAGAGATTTTAGTATGAACAGAAAGCTGTAGATATAGGAATAAATAAAAGAATAAGGAATGCGGTATACATATTTGATACCCTGGGCTGCTGTATTCAATATAATTATTTATAATAAGAATGATATTAATAATAATGGTAATAATAATAAAAGTAAACAAAATAATACTTATGGCCATAAAAGAAATGAAAACCAATAAAATTGTAGTGTCTCGCGGAGCCATCCCGGCAAGACATGCAGACTTAGAGCTACTAAGCACTTTCACCCTCTTCCTTCCCAGAACAATGCAACGCTCTCACACTTTCAGTGACAATTACTCAGTCATGCTACCCTGAACCCAAATGAATTTTTTTCATTTTGTTAACACAAATAGAGCTTTCTTTTGGTTGTATGTAATCACCACTGGGTTTTTACTTTTTTGCGATATAAATGAAAAAAGAGTGAACATTAAAAAAATATATGTTTTCTACTTTCTGTTTTAAAAGAAATAGAATGAAATCAAATTTCATCATAATGTTAGGCCAGAATGTATTTTTCTACATGTTAGGTAAAAAAAAAAAATCCTGATAAGTGTATGATAATAGATTTGTGTGAAAGTTATTGTGAAAGAGTCTACAAGCTATGCTACATATCAGTGAAAATTGATCAATACTGATAAACTAACGTCCACTCAGAAGGAGGAAGTGCCCACCCGGCTGTTTATGTGCAGTGGGCGGGTGGGAAGTGGCTACAGCTCAAAAGACTTTATGAACAGTAAGCTGTAGATATAGGAATAAAAAAAAGAATAAGGAATATGATGTACATATGTGATACCCTGGGCTGCTGAATTTAATACAATTAATAATAATAATAAAAATAATTGTAATAACAATAAAAGTAAACAAAATAATAGTTATGCTCTTCAAAGGAATGCAAACAAAAAAATTGTAGTGCCTTGGGGCACAAGCGCGAAGCCATCCCGGCAAGACATGCAGGCTTAGAGCTCCGTGCATCTAGGGATCTCACAGCCCGATAGCTGCATTACCCATACCACTGCTGGATCACAGCAACCCCTCAAGGTACAATGTATACTCAGAACCGGCCACAATAGTATACGGCGGTTACAAACTAAGTGCTAATTCAAAAACCATCCGAGACGTTCTCCTTGCGGCCTCCTCTAAGATGGCGCCACCCCCCCTCCTCCCGTCCAGAGACATCAGGAACGCCACACATCTCCCACAATTCCCAGCCTGGGACTTCTCATGAGGGTGAGTCAGACACTGAATTTGGTGTTACTCCTTTAGCCCTGCAATTTGACAGTTCTCAGCCTGATCTCATAAAGCAATTTGAACAGTCTCCCATAAAGGCCCTGAAGCACACTTCAGGCACTATCACAGAACAGCTGACACATGAGATTAGAGACCTAGGTCGCTACACCTCAGAGCTAGAACAGACAATAGAAGATGGAGAAATCCTCCCACACAACCACTCCAAGTAATTGGAAGCCCTACATCAGGAAAACCTCTCCCTTCAATCCCGTCTGGAAGATTTTGAAAATAGGGCCAGGCACTCCAATTTGCATATACGTGGCATCCCTGAGACAGTCACAGATCTACAGTCTACCATCACTGCATTATTCCAGGAACATGTGCCTTCAATTCCTATAGCATGCCTTGAATTGGATAGGATCCACTGCACTCTGGCACTGTGTCCTAAAGATGTTCCCTCTCGCAACATTATTGTGAAGCTCCATTTTTTCCATACCAAGGAGCAGTTGCTGACAGCATCACGTGACGTCATAAAGAATCACTGGAGTTCCAAGGCCACCGCTAACAGATTTTTTTTTGTTTACAATTTTTTTTATTATTTTTCATATATGTAGAAAAAAGGTATACAATCACATACAGGATACAGAAATAGGATCCCGTGATATGACATTACATAACAATACAGAGATAAAGATCTACGAAAGATGATCAATAAAAAAAAATAACAGTCATCAAATTATTCAAGATATTCCATATATATTGAATAAAAGGTCAAAATGGTGTCCCTAAAGATATCGGTCCAGTATATCATGATGTTCAAAAAGGGTGTTGTCATGGATTAATACAGTAACATGTGTCTATGAGTTTTCTAGGAATCCCATGTACGGTCAAACAGCTGCATTTTGTATAGCAAGGTGTACAGGATCCTTTCCATTAATATTACGCCATCAATCCTCTCTAGTACAGAGGGTAGAGGGACCATTGGGGACTTCCAATGTAGTGCAATGGCCCACAGAGTGGAAATGCAAATCGTGAAAATCAATCTCTCCTCCCTGTGGAGCACCCCAGGTATCAGTGCTCCAATAATACACATTGAAATTGTAAGAGTCAGAGATGTGCCTGAAACTGCCGAGGCTATAGTGGATATCTTATTCCACATGAAGCAGAGACGACCACAGTCTCAGAATATATGTTTTTGAAAGTACCTCTATTCGGACACCCCCTAAAATATAGACCAGAGGTCTCTGGATAGATGGTACTAGAGGATGTATAGTACCACCTGGTCAGTACTTTAATTGCAGTTTCTCTAACCAACAAGGACTTAGTGCATTTACGAAAATTATCCTGCATTGTTCCCCACTCTGCTGGAGTGAATTGAGTTTCACAATCCGATTCCCATTTGACCATATAACTGGGTTCAGTAGGAAAACAAGAGGCTATTGCGGCTTTATAAAGAGTAGAATTGAGGCCTTTAGATAGGCGCTAGAGATCAAGCTGTGTTTTTTTTTTTTATAGCGATTCCAAAGAGTTAGAGTTTAAGCCACTATAGTGTTAAGGGGGATAAGTTTGTGGTTAGAGATGGAGGAGGACCATAGGATATATGAGAGGTGGTAAGGACTAATAGTGTCATTTTCAGATCTCACCCATGGCACCATTGAATTTGGCATATTCTACTGAGCCATCTGAGAGAAGCAAGCTGCCAGAAAATATAGCCATAAGTTAGGTAATCTAAGACCACCTGCTGATTGGGGTTTATAGAGGATCTGTCTGAATAATCTAGGGCATTTATCCTGCCAGATACATTTATTGACATCACTCTGTAGGCTATCAACAAAGGCTTTAGGTATGTTTATCGGGAGAGCCCTAAAAAGGTATAGAAGTTCAGGTAATAGAGTAATTTTTAAAGCAGCGACTCTACCCAAAAATGAGATCGGAGAGGAGCGCCAAGTTTTTAATAAATTCTGGAGTCGGGAGACACATGGAGGATAGCTCACTGCAAAAAAGAGGACAATTGTGGTGTGATGTATATCCCAAAATAGGGAATCTTATCCACCACCCATTGGCATGGAAAGGACCTATGGAGTGCTTAACACTGGGCAGAAGGGATGTTAACAGGGAGCGCAACAAGTTTATTAATGTTGACCATAAGCAACATAACGTTTCAGTGACTTAATGACCTGGAGGATCTTCTCTTCCAGAAAAGGTGAATTGAGGGTGTCTAATTGAGAGGATGATAGGGTAGGTAGAGGCAACGAAGTTAGCCATTCCAGTGGTGTATGTAACGGATGAGATTGTGGGTTAGCTAGCAAGGATGAGTAAAAGTTTTCAAATATACGCAGAACCTCCTTAGGGAGGGATAAAATTTTACCTGTGGTGTCACGTAGTTTGTACACATGAGGGGGGTGTAGGGTTTGATTAAACTTGCGTGCAAACACAGAAGATGCTGAGTTACTATGTAAGAGGAACTTAGCTTTTGACCATCTGAGGGATGTCTCCATTCTGGCTGACAGCAAAGCATCCAGCTCCAACTTCCTATGAGCAATAAGTTGTTGATTAAGAGTAGGTGGATTCCTAATTTGTTCCCTGTGTAATTTCTCCAAATCTTCATTTAGGGTAAAGATTTGTTGCCAGCGTTCCCTATGCTTTCGTGATGCTATTAAATGAGTTGTCCCCATAAGACTGCCTTATGGGCCACCCCCAATGTGCTTGGGGATATCTCTGGGGTGGCATTAAATATTCTTGAATGGCCGTAGAGATTTCCTGGAGAATTATCGGGTCAGTGAGAAGAGAGTCATTCAAGCGCCAGGAGTATGGAGTCTCTGAAAGACCTATTAAGGTGGTGGTTAGGGTAACAATATTATGGTCTGACCATGGGCAGAGGTGTATTTCCGATTTGTTTGAGTTGGACAAAATAATAGGAGTGCAAAAGATATAGTCCAATCTGGTGAATGAGTAGTGAGGGTGGGAGTAAAATGTAATCCCTGGCACCGGTGTTATGGGCTCGCCAGGAATCCGTCAGTTGTAGTGTTTTTAACGACTTAGTTAATGATTTGGGAAAGGCCCCAGAAAAATGGGTAGTAGTGCTTCTATCTAGTTGTGGGTGGGCTACAAGGTTAAAGTCCCCGCCTATGTACATATGAAGAGAAGTGTATTTTTCCAGTACTTTAAAAAAAAGATGCAAAGAAAGTTGCTTGTGCCGCGTTAGGGGCATATATGTTAGCAATTGTAAGCTCCCGTCCAGCCAGCAAACCTTTGAGTAGAATAAATCTGCTGTCTGGGGAATGAACTGTGTAAAAATATAGCAACCCCTCTACTGTTAGAGGAAAATATTGTATAATAAGATTGTTTATATGATTTGTGAAAATATATAGGGGTGATTGTTGGAAGCAAAATGGGGCTCCTGAAGAAGTATAATTTGTGCTCCTAATTTTTTATAACATGTGAAATCTTTTTTTGCATTTGCGGGGGGAGTTAAAACCCTGTACATTATGTGTAACACAAGTTACCACCATTAAAATGTTGAGGGTTCAATCTGTTCAACTGAAACATACAGTTGTGCTCATAAGTTTATGTACCCTGGCAGAATTTATGATTTCTTGGCCATTTTTCAGAGAACAAGTTTTGTGTTTTACTCTGTTTAAATCATAATGACAACAGAAACTACCCATATGACGGTAATCAAAAGTTTAAATACCCTGGTGATTTTGGCCTGATAACATGCACACAAGTTAACACAAAGGGGTTTGAATGGCTATTAAAGGTAACCATCCTCACGTGTGATCTGTTTGCTTGTAATTAGTGTGTGTGTATAAAAGGTTGATAAGTTTCTGGACTTCTGACAGACCCTTGCATCTTTCATCCAGTGCTGCACTGACGTTTCTGGATTCTGAGTCATGGGGAAAGCAAAGAAATTGTCAAAGGATCTGCGAGAAAAGGTAGTTGAACTATACAAAACAGGAAAGGGATATAAAAAGATATCCAAGGAATTGAGAATGCCAATCTGCAGTGTTCAAACTCTAATCAAGAAAACGAGGGGTTCTGTTGAAACCAAACCACGGTAGGTAGACCAAGTAGAATTTCAGCCACAACTGCCAGGAAAATTGTTCAGGATGCAAAGAAAAACCCACAAATAACTTTGACTCTCTGAAAACATGTGGTGTGGCTGTTTCAAGATGCACAAGAAGGAGGCACTTGAAGAAAGATGGGTTGCATGATCGAGTCACCAGAATAAAGCCATTACTACACAAATGCCACAAAGTATCCCACTTACAATACGCCAAACAGCACAGACACCAGCCTCAAACCTTCCGACACAAAGTAATTTGGAGTGATGAGACCAAAATTGAGCTTTTTGGCCACAACCATAAACGCTACATTTGGAGAGGGTCAATAAGGCCTGTGAAACAGGAAGGTGGATCGCTGATGTTTTGGGGATGTGTGAGATACAAAGGCACAGGAAATTTGGTCAAAATTGATGGTAAGATGAATGCAGCATGTTATCAAAAACTACTGGATGAACATTTACATTCATCAGCCAGGAAGCTGTGCATGGGACATACTTGGACATTCCAACATGACCATTATCCAAAACACAAGGCCAAGTCGAGCTGTCATTGGCTACTGCAGAATAAAGTGAAGGTTCTGGAGTGGCCATCTCAGTCTCCTGACCTCAATATCATAGAGCCACTCTGGGGAGATCTCAAACGTGCAGTTCTTGCAAGACAACCCAAGAATTTCCAGGAAATGTAGACTTTTTAACCAAAAGGAATGGGCAGCTTTATCACCTGAGAAAATAAAGAGCCTCATCCACAAATACCACAAAAGACTTAAAGCTGTCATTGATGTTAAAGGAGGCAATACATGGTATTAAGAACTGGGGTATGTAAACCTTTGATCAGGGTCATTTGGGTAGTTTCTGTTGTCATTATAATTTTAAAAGAGTAAGCACTATTGATTGATAATAAATGGCTTCAGCCAAACACTAACCATGAGTGAAAGAAAAGTTTTTGTGTTAACATTCATATTCTCTGAAAAATAGCCAAGAAATCATAAATTCTGCCAGGGCATGTACACTTATGAGCACAACTGTATAGTAGGAAGTGCAAGAAAGCAATAGAGAGTTCCCCCACAAGGGCAGCACATATCTGGGAGAAAAGCAATACCATGAACTATACAATATATGACATATCTGACATACCTCTGTAGAAAGAAAAACATTAACCATGACCAAATAGGTCTAATTATAACAAAAATAGGCAAATCCAGCATATGGGCTGTGTGCTGGATGAAAGTAGGGTCAGGATGCTTAACAAATAAAAATAGTGCAATATAAGGGGCATAAAGGCCCCTAACTCCAGTAGTCATAACCAACGTTCCAAAGAAAATCAGATATGAGTAGAGTGAGGTAGCATGGCATCGAAATCCACCAATCTCGCGTGCTATATATAAAAATTACAGTGCAATAGCATGTCTAGTAATAATAAAAACTATGAACATTAAGGGAGTTCCGGACTTCAGGACAGGTAAAATAGAGAAAAATGTATGACCCTTTGGTAAGGCAGCATGAAGGGTTCCCATGATGTCCTGGAGAAGGTCATAAAATTAAGGGCCTTTGTTTCAAGTCGAGCCAGAGTTTTCAGTAGTAGAAAGAAATGGTAAAGGATATTACCCTGTAAGGTGGATGGTGAGGTTCTGTAGTGAGTTTCTCTTGTACAATAGAAAAGTCCAACGGAGAATGTGTGGAGAAAATCTAGATCCTCCTGTAGTCTCAAGTAAGGGTTGATATAAGGGTCCCATTGTGTTTCCATGTTTCTGGTGCAGGGGGACAATAAAAGTTTTTAGTCAGGTAAGTTTAGTAAGTACATAAGATTAAATCCCAGGATAGACCACTAGGTGGTGTCCTGTGCCCCGAGAGCAACCCAGTATATTAAACTGCCAAAGGGAATATGGATAAATCTGGGCCATAGCCACTGGGTGGTGCTCTGTGTGAGATAAATACCTTAACATATTAAAGAATCTGAGAAAAAAATGTTCAGTCTGAAAGCAAGGCCACAAGGTAGAGCTCCATGTATATAACAAAAATAACAATCAGAAAAATGGAACTGAACAGTTTAGAAAATGGAGTGGTATACAGACCATTAAAGGAATTAAGCAGCTCCTAATGAGTATCCATGGGAGTAAGACTCATATTTATTAAAGTTTTGGCCAATTTCATGCTGGGTACGTCTCCTCTCACGTCTTGTTGAAGGTGTATTCCAGATGGGGGATGGATGTGGTGTGGAGGGTGGATGAGAAAGTGATTCGGCCTCCATGAGGCCTAGCTTGACCAACATTTCTTGCCCTTCTCATAAAGTAGTAGCCATGTATGTGATGCAGTTATGGGGGGGTAGTGAGTTTAAAAGGGAATCCCCACCTATAGCTAATACGTGCAGCAGCCAATACTGTGGAGACCTCCTTCCTTTTACGTCTTCTTTCCAGTGTTGCTGGAGAGATATCTGGATATATTTGTATGTTTATGCCATCCAGAGTAATTTTTGGAGAACTGCGGGCCGCTGGCAGGATTTTCTCCTTTATGAGAAAGTCCTTCAGGCAGAGTACTATGTTCCAGGGTTTTTTTTTCAGGTGGGGGTTTTGGACGTAATGCACAATGAATGCGGTCACAAGTAAACACCTCAGCCTCATGATCAGGCAGGAGAGATGGAAATAATTTAAGTACAGCAGGGAAAAGTCAGTGATCGTTTCAGGAACACAGATTATGATTGGCCAAGTCTTCTATTTGAGCGTGTAGCAGAATGATGGTCAGTACGAGTCCCCAATGCTGCTATCTCCTGTGTTAAAGTACTGTATTTGTGCTCTTATGAAGCTCTGATTGAAAGTTAGCTGCTCTTTTGCTATATATAGATTCAAGACTTTTGTCGAGGGCCTCTTTAGTAAGGGGAGAGGTGTACTCACTGTCCTGTGCCAGAATGGAGGAGTCCTGTGAGAGCTGTGAGGAAGGAGAGACTGGGCCGCCGACGCAATCTTGAGCCATGCTGGATCTCTCCTGGTTCCACAGTATATAGTGGGTGAGAGACCTCTGCGCGGTCCCCCTTTTTTTTTTTCCTTTTGGCAGAGATGCACCGCTTGATCCTGGGGGTGTTGGGGATGTGTGGGATGAAATTTGCCACAATCTGGTCCCAGGAAGCTGGCAAAATGGGAGAAGTGCAGCGAAGCTGCACACACAGACATCCGATCCCGTGGAAGGCCGAAGGTGCCCTAGCCTACAGACACACACGTCGAAGCGACGTGAAGAGGGTAAAACGGTCGAAGGACCCTGGTCTAACACCGTTTAAAGTAGGGTGTGTAGGGGTTGTGGGGGTCCTAGTTCGCCACGTAGAGACGGTTTTCCTTTTTTTTTTTCCCCCTGGCGCGTCTCCAGAGAGTGGGTGATATATGACACCTTGGTCCTCTCTAGGTCGTACCGAGTTCTAACGCAGCCGCCGGGTCAGAGAGGAAGGAGTGTCGAGAGTGTCCTGAGGAGGTAAGACCGTGTCCTGTCACTCATGTGGAGAGGGGAATGATTTCTCCGGGAGCTGTTTTCAGAACTTAGATATATATCGTTTTCTCGTCGATTGAAAGTTAGTCTCGAAGTATTCTCGTGTTTATGTCATGAAATTGTGTCCTCTATCGTCGTAAC
>BLSH010093678.1:456255-483673 GCA_018402905.1 Glandirana rugosa
GTACTTGTTCCTCTGCATAAATGCCCGCGCAGATTTTGAGCAGTGTTTTGGGTCGTTGTCTTGTTGAAATATCCAGCCCCAGCGTAACTTCATCTTTGTGACTGATTCCTCAATATTATTCTCAAGAATCTGCTGATATTATGTGGAATCCATGCAATCCTCAACTTTAACCAGATTCCCAGTAACGTTACCGGCCACACAGCCCCACAGCATGGTGGAACCTCCACCAAATTTTACTGTGGGTAGCAAGTGTTTTTCTTGGAACGCTGTGTTCTTTTGCCGCCATGCATAACGCCCCTTGTTATGACCAAATAACTCAATCTTTGTTTCATCAGTCCACAGCACCTTATTCCAAAATGAAGCTGGCTTGTCCAAATGTGCGTTTGCATACCTCAAGCGACTCCGTTTGTGGCATGTGTGCAGAAAAGGCTTCTTTCACATCGCTCTCCCATACAGCTTCTCCCTGTGCAAAGTGCTCTGAATTGTTGAACGATGCACAGTGACACCATCTGCAGTAAGTTAATGTTTTAGGTCTTTGGAGGGGGTCTGTGGGCTGTTTTTGACCGTTCTCACCATCCTTCGCCTTTGCCTCTCCAATATTTTATGTGACTGCCACTTCTGGCCTTAACAAGAACTGTGCCTGTGGTCTTCCATTTCCTCACTATGTTCCTCACAGTGGACACTGACAGCTTATATCTCTGTGATAACTTTTTGTAACCTTCCCCTAAACCATAATGTAGAATAATCTTTGTTTTCAGGTCATTTGAGAGTTGTTTTTGAGGCCCCCATGTTGGCACTCTTCAGAGGAGAGTCAAAGAGAACAACAACTTGCAATTGGACACCTTAAATACCTTTTCTCATGATTGGATGCACCTGTCTATGAAGTTCAGGGCTTAATGAGCTCACCAAACCAATTGTGTGTTCCAATTAATCAGTGCTAAGTTTTATGCAAATCAACAAAATGACAAGGGTGCCCAAATTTATGCACCTGTCTAATTTCGCTTTGATGCATATTACACATTTTCTGTTAATCCAATAAACCTCATTGAAAATATTACTGTGTCCTTCAGTTATTTGATAGATCAAAATGAAATTGCTGATTCAAACACTCAAATATTTATAAATGACAATCATGGAAATTGTCAGGGGTTCCTAAACTTTTGCATACAACTGTATACAAAATAATATGCAAAGTGGTTGGAGGGAAGCTTCAAAATGGCAAAGGTGTTTTTATTACAGATTATGTGAGCAGACTGCAGTTGCTCATTAAATCCAAAACATTTTTTTTGTTTGGTATATATTGCAGAATGGTTAAGACCCATTTTAGTATATATTTGTCTGTGTCCTGGAGGATTTCTCTTAAAGTGATCACCTTGTAAAACATTGTTTCTCAAACTTTTTTGTCTTGCGGCACACCAAAAAGATCTAAAAATTTTCATGGGACACCTGAAAAGATTTAACAATTTTTGTGGTGAAGAACTTATTTATTCTTACATATATATTTAATTTTAAATATAATGTGAAGCATGTGTCTGCTTTTGAGAGCAAATCAGATTGAAGCGATTGTAATCTTCTTTGTGCTTTCACTTGCTTCCTTGCTTTTTATTTAACAGTTTCCCTTTCAGAGTTCCAGGCTTTATTAAGTATTTCTCCATCATTAAATAATGAAAAAACTTTATTTATAAGCATCAAAGTTGGAATGGAACGATCTCTATTATTATAATATAATTAGAGCAATCAAGTTCTCCCGAGATCTCGCACAAGTCTCGCATTATGAAAGGAACCAATGAATGACAGACTGACAGAGATTGAGTTTTTATATATGTTACCTTTTTAACTTTTGCTACATTGACTTACCATTTAATTTTTTGATATGTTCAAGGTTTCAAAGCGCTAGAAATTTTAAATATTTTCCAAAATTTCCACGGCACACCTGAAAATCTCACGTGGCACACAGTTTGAGAATCACTGGTGTAAAACAACATATTCAGTTTAAAATAGAAATGAAAGGAAAACATCTGTGCATAGATATAAAAAAACATTATCAATACTTTTTTCCCTTTTTTTATAATCACATATGATCACATTCCCTCTGTTCATAGCTGCATAAAAGCTGGGGGAGGAGCAGCAACAGTACACTGAGCTTCCCAGCCAATGGCTGTGCAGCAGGGGGTTGTCAGGACAAGTTTGATCATTGGAGGAGAGGAGAGCTGGAGAGTGCAAAATTTGATGCAGCTGTGCATTGTAGCCAATCAGCTTCTAACTTCAGCTTGTTCAATTACGCTTTGACAATAAAACCTGGAAGCTGATTGGCTTCTCTGCAGAGCTGCACCAGATTTTGCACTGTCCAGTTGTAGTAAATCAACCCCTATGTATCACACCAAGACTAGCACTATAGACTTAATTGTATTGCTGGAACTCACTTCCAATTACAATACCTATTACACCTAATCACACACACCTGCTACCTCTTTACATCCAATGAGTGATTACCAATGATGCTTAAATACTCCCCATATGCATGAGTTCCCTATCACCATGACTAAGCTCCGTGGGGCTGAGTGAAATGCGTTGGGGCGTGGCCTGGTTGGCATCCAGGCTGAGGTTGCCATTCTACCTAGAAACCTAGATGAACTTTCAGGGGCCAGTCCATTGTTCTTTGAAACCTTATAGGAACCAGGACAGGTTCCTTCCCCTATCAGCATTCTAGCAGCGGCTGCGGAAGCATAGACTACATATCCCTTACCACCGAGCCTGAACAGCACACACACATTGCTTATGTGATTTGCACCTCCCTGCCCACTTGATGATGGTCTTGGCCTGCTTTACTACTTTGCTGCTGCTTCTCTTCACTATGTAGCATTTGCCTGCTGGTCTGCTAGTGACCCTGACTTTGCCCGATGTCCCAAGCCTGCTGTTGTGGCAGACTACCACTTTATACTCTATGTGGATACTTCCCAGGCTGCAGATGACAGTTCTGCTCCAATGACGCTGTGAGCTAAATTCATCACAAACATCTTACAGCACTTTGGTCTCTCCTTCTCAACAGCCTCCCCTGTCTCATCTCCAGGGGTACTTGGATGAAAAGTCTCAATCTTCTAGCAGGTACAAAAACATCCCCTCTTCTCACCAAAAACAGTGCCTCAATTGGATGGTCATCAATCCTGCTCACTCTGCTCTCCCCCTATCAGCATGTTCTCTTTTTCACAAGGTGCATGCACAAGAGAATGTTTGGCTTATAGTCAATGGTGGCTGGTGCTCCATTTGGGGGGGGCATAAAACAAACCACATGCCACCCCCCGGTCGGTCGGTCCCCCACCAAACCACCCCCTTTGTCACTTGCTCGTTTATCCGTCCGCCCCACCAGCCCCACACTTACCCCTGCGGGAAGCGGGACTATAGACCAGGAGTGCTGAGCCGAAGTGTCAGGCATGCCTGAATGACGTGCACACCTGTATGATGTGGGAGGAAAGAAAATGGAAGCCTGTGCTTCTCCTCTCGGCCAATCAGGTCTCAGGACCTGCTTTCTGATTGGCCAGGAGGAGAATCAGGAAGACAGGAGCAAATGTTAATTCGCTATTGTCACACAAGTGGGTGGGCTGTTTACTCCCACTTTAAGTAAGTTTATTTTCTCACTTTTTTCTCTGGTGTGTTTTTTTTTTTTACAGTTATCATGTTAGAAAATTTGAAATGGAAGGGGGGTTCATATAATAATGCCTTTTAATAAAGGGTCAACTTTAAAGATTATAACAGATTCTAGTGATTGGGTTACATCTTCCTTAAACAATTTCTTTTGTTATACTATAATTTTTATTACATTTTTCCCAATCTTTCACAGGATATCTTTAGATACATGTTGGTTAGGTGCAGCGGGGTGCTGTAGGCAGTAAACACTCCGATTCCAGATGTATTAAAACAGTAGGTCAACAGCACAATCAGGCCTGGCAGGAAGCTCACCCACCCAGCCAACAGCGTATGCCATGAGGAGCAAAGTGCACCCTGGCCAGTCCGACCCAAATAGGAAGCTTCCTAAAGAGGTAGACGTAGTCCCTGCTCCCTCCCTACTCCACCAGAACCTTTCCCTATCACTGCCAATCTCCCTGTCAGGTGAGGAACCTGCACCTAACCTGGCTACTCACCAAACCAGGGGTCAGAGTCTTAAATAGACTCTGCTTGAACTAAGATGGCCACCAGGGTCACATGGGGCATGTGCATCCAACCGCATTACTGCCCGAGTGACCAAGAAAATGAAAAGTTTCTCTTAAAGCAGAAGTAAACTCAGCCACCTTGCATGTAAATAAACATTAGGGCAATAGGTGAAGTCCCCACAATATAGAGAGCTATATCAGCAACTTCTAAATATGTTATTTTATTCTATTTGTTTGCTTACTTTATTTTGTTTGGATGCCTGCACAAGCTGGCGTCATATTAGCTCCTCTCTTCTGATTCCAGCTTGGTATTGCTTCCACCCTCTTTCTATGCCATTGGCCCGTAATCTCGTGCATGTGCAGTAAGATTTAGCCAAGCCTCATTTTCGTCTTAAATTGCTGTAG
Organism: Glandirana rugosa; assembly: GCA_018402905.1. Taxonomy (NCBI): domain Eukaryota; kingdom Metazoa; phylum Chordata; class Amphibia; order Anura; family Ranidae; genus Glandirana; species Glandirana rugosa. Next base: position 460,809 of record BLSH010093678.1, read on the forward strand.
GAACATAGCCCTGTATAATCAGTTCCAGCTCCGAGGAAGGCCAGGCATCTGCACTCTCACAATATTAGGCTGCGATGCCGCAAGTGCAGATGGCAATAGGGCGGCAGGAGGCCATCTTAATTGACGGCACACTGAGCATGCCGTGAATGAACAAAGAATTGAGCATGCGCCGGTGACTTCACTAAAGATGAAAACGAGCTACATCTTTTTACAGGCAGAAGTGCTGACAATATAAAGGACATGGGACAGTAAGTTGCTACACACTGTATATATATATATATATATATATATATATATATACTGTATATTGAAAAAAACGATGAATTCTGAGTTTACGACCATTTTAAAGCAGTGTTCCGCCTGGGGGAAAAAAAAATAAAAGTCAGCAGCTACAAATACTGTATGCACTGGCACTCTTACTACTGTCATTTTACGTTTATATTTTTATACTTTATTAACCAGTTATAATTTTAAAACAAGGATTTTACAAAGATATGGCACCTAAAATGAATGGCACGTATGCACTTTACTAAGTAATTAGAAATACTATATGATCAGAACATATGACCACAGGACAGCAGGGATACATTTACCTCCCTTTACTTAGACAGCGCCATCTCCAAGCACCACCTTTATCAATCTCATATCCCACCCACGGGAGGGAATCTTTGGAGGGCAGCAGTCTAACACAAAAACCCATAAGCGCGGTACACCCCCACAGTTCACTAAGCTACAAATACTGTAGCTGCTGACTTTTAATATATGAACACTTACCTGTCCAAGGAGCCCACAATCTCGGCACCCCAGCCAATCTTCGGAACGGCTGTCGGGTGCTGCCGCCGCCAATTATCACAGGGGAAACTGGCAGTGAAACCTTTCGGCTTCACAGCCGGTTTTCCTACTGCGCATGCGTAAAGCTCGCTGCACTTTCTAACTGGCCCAGCGGCGGAGGAAGGAGGAGGAGTGCCAAACTTCTGAGGGATGGCACTGCGGTGCTGTCTCCCAGAAGTGGGGAAGGATACCTGTCAAAAACAGGGACCCGTTCCCCCCTCCCCCTGAAAGGTGCCAAATGTTGCACCGGAAGGGGGGGGGGCAGGGCAAGCAGATAAGTGGAGGTTCCACTTTTGGGTGGAATGCCGCTTTAACTTCCTCTCCCATCTGCATTGGGTCTGCGGATGAGCGCCACCTGCAGTAGAGAATATAGACTGCACCTGCCTAAATACAATTCACACATCATATATCAAGTATAACCTGTATATCCTACTAACAGTACATGCTACTGCCAATCAAATATGATCAACTTCTATGACATCATACCATATGGTGAGTATATCCCTAAATCTTTAAACACTTTCCTTCCTAAACACACAGCTCTGACTTTGACATACTGCCAAATGCCCCTTAGACCCCTAATAGGCCAGTAATAATACTAGAATTAATGGGACAAAGGTTTGTAATATAGGTACCTGCAGGCAACTCATGGTGGCTGCTTTTAATCTCCAATGTTCAGAGTTAAGCTAACAGTTCATATAGGAAGTTTCTCCAAAAGTTTAAATTAAATATCCATAAATATGGTGGTCTTTTTAAGCATTTATACATTAGCTGCACAGAATAAAATTGTGAAGTGATCTTGAAGAGTCAGCACACAGTTGAGTCATATATTCCATATATTGGACACATGGGAAAATCACTGAATTCTGCAGAGTGCACCCTGAGGTGAACTAATGACAGAATATGTACAGAAAGTACTCTGTCTGGCAATAATTCTTAATTAGAGGAGTAAGATGCATTCAGTACCAAGTGCAAAGTACTTTACCCCATACATCAAAGTACTAAGTGGCTTTCTGTAATAAAGGATATGTGAATTCATTATTGTGTGCTCTTGGCTGTATAACACATCCATTGCTGTATCAGAAGAAGTGATTTCTAGAAAATAGGATAAAATTAGTAAAGGGGCAATGTAACCCATACCAGCCACATTCCAGTGACCAGGGGGTCAGTTATCTAGTCGTGTTTAGAAATGTAAAGCAATCTTCTGCTTGGCTGTGTGAAGGCAGGTTGCCTACTATATTAGATAGCCAGCTTGGCTGCCCAGTTTAGGGGGAAGGGCTTAATAATTTTGCCTCCTTCCCTGGTCGTGTGCTTTCTGTGGTCCAGTCTCCCTTCCCGTTACATATAAAAGGGAAAAGATTTGGGTTCCGAGAGAGCAGGCAAAAGGTCCACCTTTAGCACACTGACTCTTCGGAACCCCGAAACTATGGACACCTCCATTCTGCATTCTCTCACCATGGACTACACTGACAAGGACTTTACCTGCACAGGTACACTGGGGCAGAGTCAGTTAGGGGAAGAATGTTTTTGTTATGCTGATTTTTCAGTAAAAGTTGTTTAACTGCTTTGAGCCTGGTCAGAAGTTATTCAAGGGGTGCATGTTGGGTCTTGGCATATTTCTAAAGAACCTGGGTCTATAATAACACTATGGGGTACGTGTAACACCACTATAAAGGTTCACTCGCAAGGCATATGTAGAACTGCCCCCTTGAGGGCTGATTAGAATTACCTGTTCATCTGCAACTCCCTAACCCTGTGAACCCTCCAGCCCACCTGACACCCTAGGTTCAGACATTTTTGCAAGCACCTTTAAATGACACTCCAACACGAGTTAGATAAAATATTCTCTTAGATTTTACTGGAACAGGGATACATGGATAGGAGGATATTGATCATCTGAGTCCTGGATAGCAGCCAAGACTCAGGTGAGAAATCCCAAAAAACAATTTAATTACAGTTCAGAATCACAGATGCAATATATATATATTTTATGTATATATATATATATATATATATATATATATACACATATGTACAGTGGAATAATAATTAGAGAATAAATGGGTGATTATAAAAGAATCCACTAGTTACTGCAATATGATTCTACACTAAAGGGGAATCCCAGGCCGGCCTATTAAACCTTTACTTCCTAATGAGAGACCAGATAGAATAAGAATAGGATAGGGACCCTTTAACTAGTATTAAACAACAATGTCCAGAGTGCAAGGCCTGCAGTAATCTTCACCGACAGTTGGAGCTCTTTGAATTTTATCCAAGATATGACACAGTAGTGTTAAAGTAAGCAGGACAGCTTAAGCAGGATAGTAGTATTCCTCAAAGTACTTCAGGGTACAGATGTCTATGTACAGTGTCTTATGTAATGTTCTAAAGTGGTCCTATGGGCAAGGTGTCTGTACACAGTGTCCAAGAAAGATAACAAGGTAGGATTTGCTCTCTCACCAACTAAAGAACCTGATAGGAACCTCCCAAACAGCGATTCCAGATGAGATGTCCTTCTGCAGAACGACCGGAGATGACCGACCAGCTGCTGGACACGGGCTGTCGTCGGATCCTTCTGATGGGATGGTGCTGCAGTAATGTCTCACAAACAGCAAACAGAGTTGGGCCCTCCGAGGCTGGGCTGAAGTCACTAGATTGCACAGCAGCAGAGGGGTGCTCACTCGATGAGGCCCAGGAAGAAGAGAGCGTGGTTCGGATTTTATGGCCCTTTCATAGTCTCTCCCAGAGGTCTTTTGGTGTTCCAGAGAGCCCTCTGGGATGTGTAGTCCAGGGATGGTTCCACAACTCCGGAATGTCTGCTCAAGAGACTACTAGTCCCACAATCCTCCCTGCTTGGCCCAGAGATATGATGTCAGTCACTAGAGCCCAGCAGTAGAGGGACACAGGAACAGTGGGAGAACGATGGGGGTGATCTGCAGAACCAAGTATCTATAGTCCACTGTCGGCTGCACATATAGAGGAGGTAGTTGCCATGGGTAACCGGAAGTAAGAACAGCTACAGAAACCAGTCATTTGGCATAGTGCTTAGTTAGGTGACAGGTCCTCCGGTATTGGTGGTGTGACTTCCTCCTTAGCTGTCCGTCTCCTCTAGTCACCGGGAGCAGACTAGCTTTACGGAGATCTAAGGCCTGATCACTAGGTATGGGAAGAAAAGAGTTAACAAGCACGTATGGAGCCTGCTATGTGCTCAGCGGGACTCCATTTTGGCTGCCTGGGTCTCTCCTTCCTCATTGGCAGGAAACAACCTCATGAATGGCAGGACCCAAGGTTTCCCAGCAAAACATTGGTCAAATCATCACACTGCCTCCATCGGCTTGACTTTTTCCCATACTGCATTCTGGTGCCATCTCTTCCACAGGTACGTGACACACACACACCAAGCCATTAACATGGTATAAAAGAAAAGGTGATTCATCAGACCAGACCACTTTCTTTCATTATTCTGTTGTCCAGTTCTGATGCTCACATGCCCATTGTAAGTGCTTTTGGCTGTGAACACAGGTCAGAATGGGGACCCTGACTGGTCTGCAGCTACGCAGCCCCATACACAACAAACTGCAATGCCCATTATTTTCTGCTTTCTAGACTTGTGCATGGCAAAAAAAATAGTTTTTTTCGTTTTTCGGAAATTTAAAAAATTCGGAATTCGGAAATTCGGAAATTTAAAAAATTCGGAAATTTGGAAAATAAAAAATTCGGAAATCCAAAATTTGGAAATTTGCGGTAATTCAGAAATTCGCGGTAATTCTGCAATTGCAGTAATTCATAAATTTGCGGTAATTCGTAAATTTGCGGTAATTCATAGGTTCGCGGTAATTTGGCAATTGCGGTAATTCGGCAATCGAAACAGCTGAAAATCCGAAATTCGGAAATCCGAAAATTCGAAAATAACTAAGAACATTTGAAATAATAACTAATAACTATAAAATTATAGCTATTGGAATTTCCTTGAAAGTTTGGCTGTTAGTGAACTTAAATATGAAATTTATCACTAATAGCCATATTTTCAAGAAAATTCCAATACCTATAATTTAATAGGTATTTATTATTATTTCAAATGTTTTTCCGAATTTCGGAAATAAGGAAGATCATTTGAAATAATAAGTTATTAATGTATTATTTTAACTTACTATAAATAATAATAAGCTATTATTATTTCAAATGTTCTTTCTTATTTCCAGAATTTCGGAAAATTCGGAGATAAGGAAGAACATTTGAAATAATAACTTATTAATTTATTATTTTAACTTATTATAAATTATAATAAGCTATTATTATTTCAAATGTTCTTCCTTATTTCCAACTTTTGCAGTGTGACTGTATATATTCATACTGTATGTTTGTATGTATGTGTGTGTGTATACTGGGTGTGTATATACTGTGTGTATATTGTATGTATACTGTGTGTATACATACAATATACACACAGCATATACACACCCAGTATACACACACACACACACATACATACAGTATGCATATATACAGTCACACACTGCAAAAGTCGGAAAAAAGGAAGAACATTTGAAATAATAATAGCTTATTATAATTTATAATTTAAAATAATAAATCAATAACTTATTATTTCAAATGTTCTTTCTTATTTCCAAAATTCTGAAATTCGGAAATAAGAAAGAACATTTGAAATAATAATAGCTTATTATAATTTATAATAAATTAAAATAATAAATGAATAACTTATTATTTCAAATGTTCTACCTTATTTCCAAAATTCGGAAATAAGAAAGAACGTTTGAAATATTAATAAATAACTATTAAATTATAGGTATTGAAATTTTCTTGAAAGTTTGGCTGTTAGTGAACTTAAATATGAAATGTATCACTAACAGCCATATTTTCAATAAAATTCCAATACCTATAATTTAATAGGTAGTTATTATTATTTCAAATGTGCTTTCTTATTTCCGTATTTCCGAATTTCCGAAATTTGGAAATAAGGAAGTACATTTAAAATAATAAGTTATAAATGTATTATTTTAACTTATTATAAATAATAATAAGCTATTATTATTTCAAATGTTCTTCCTTATTTCCGACTTTTGCAGTGTGTGACTGTATATATGCATATTGTATGTATGTATGTATGTGTGTGTGTGTGTGTGTGTGTATACTGGGTGTGCATATACTGTGTGTATATTGTATGTATACTGTATACTGTATATACACACCCAGTATACACACACACACATACATACATACAGTATGCATATATACAGTCACACACTGCAAAATTCGGAAATAAGGAAGAAAATTTGAAATAATAATAGCTTGTTATAATTTATAATAAGTTAAAATAATAAATAAATAACTTATTATTTCAAATGTTCCTTCTTATTTCCGAATTTCGGAAATAAGAGAGATCATTTGAAATAATAATAGCTTATTATAATTTATAAGTTAAAATAATAAATGAATAACTTATTATTTCAAATGTTCTTCCTTATTTCCGAAATTCGGAAATAAGAAAGAATATTTGAAATAATAATAAATAACTATTAAATATAATTTCATATTTAAGTTCACTAACAGCCAAACTTTCAAGGAAATTCCAATACCTATAATTTAATAGTTATTAGTTAGTTATTATTTCAAATATTCTTCGTTTTTTCCAATTATCGGTTTTCCGAATTTCTGAATTTCGGATTTTCGGCTGTTCCGATTGCCGAATTTCCGAATTACCGCAATTTCCGAAATACCGTGAATTTCTGAATTACCGCAATTGCCAAATTACAGCGAATTTCCGAATTAACGCAATTGCCGAATTACCGCGAATTTCGGAAATAGAACATTCGGAATTCGTCCGAATTGCCGAATTTTGCAAAATTCGGTAAAAACGAAATTCGGAACAAAACAAATTGCACAAGCCTACTGCTTTCAACACATTAACTACAGGGACAACATGTCTACTTGCTGTCTTATATATTCCATCCACTTTAAGAGTCAGTACACCCTGCAATTGCCTCCAACTCTGGCATCCTCTTTCAGGTGACAGCATTGCAAAAAGCTATCAGCTTGGTGAAAAAGGTTTGAAGCAATATGCATAAGACATTCCAGCAAAGCAAGATGGTTAACCTCATGCATTGGTAACATACAGCTTGGAGGTGCTAGAATCATATGAAATCATTAAGGCAGCATTGAGACTTATAATCGAGAAGGCTACTCGTGCACAGTTAACTCTTTGTGTGTGTTTCATTTTTAGTAACTTGTAACCAATGGATGTAGCTGTAGCCATTGCCCCCTTGGAAATGTAGGGGTTCCACCCTTCACCCTGCCCTTAGTCACACTTTCCTTCCATCCGGAGTCACAGAACAGGCTGGTACTTTTTTTTTTTTTTTAAATTAGGAGATTGATGGGGAAAGGGGTAGTTTTGGGATGCCCAGTGAATTTAACTTGATTTGGACCATATATATATATATATATATATATATATATATATATATATATATATACACTTCCAGTATATTCACTCCTTCTCTTCCTCCAGCACAAACTCCTGCTGAACTCCTTGTTCCTCTCTTCTGCACAAACTTGGTTCCAGCCTAGCTAGCACATGGTGAGGCCTGCTGTAGTTGTAGCATGACCTCCGGACCGCCCATTACAGGCAGGGACCCTGGGCCCCGTAAGTGTAGCAAAGTACATAGTATGCTAGCTAGCCTGATGGACTACTGCTCCCAGACCATCCTCTTCAAGGCCCTGCCAGCCCTCCTGGCTGCAACGGCATCCTCTACTGCCACAGTGATACCACAGTCCCAATTGGCTCTTGTACCCTTCTCAGGCTGTCTGTCACCCCAATCTGCTCCGGTGTACCTCTTCCAGCTTTCCAGGGAGTCCATCACTCACTGACACCTGTCACTTGTAGTTCCTCTCCTGGAGATCTCTCCAAAGTGCCCTCTCCCGCTGTCCTTTCCGCTCTACCTTGTGCCTCTCCTCCAGATTCTCACTCCTCCTAGCTGCACTCGAGCACTCCAGGCCTGAGGTCACCCCCTCCCCCCCAGACTGGGCGCTCCCCCTAGGCCACGACAGCCTCCACACTATTCTATCTCCAGCTCTTCTACCCGAACGTTCCTCCCAGACTGGGCTGACCCCAGGTATTCAAGGAGGCCTGCCCCCTGCCAATCCAGCTTGGGGATTGATCAGAGCTCCTTAACATACCTCAGGAAGCTTCACCTCCTCTTCCCCACCCCTTTCCTCCAGAATTTTCTGATCCAGAAAGGATGGGTTACCAATAGGGTGTCACTACCTGAAGTGACCAGTCACTCCCTAGGCCACTCCCCGACCCAGAATCAAAACAATCAGGCCTGACCAAAAAACCTATCACTTAGCACCTACCTATGGTAGAGGGTGCTACACTCACCCCCCACCAACCCTCAGCTGGTCCTAGCTGAGGAAATTTTGAAAAATGGCTCCTGGGCCCAGGAGCAAGGGCATCCCAGAACAAATAAAAGGGAGGGGGAAAGGGAACAAACTTGGATGAGGACTGTACAAATAACTTAAGTACATAAATATACATCATCTCCGTAAATTATTTACACTGTACAGCATAACTACACATTCATAGCTACAGGTGCCTGCAACTAAATAGTATACACAAGCAATATACACTCCTGAGCCAGAGCACTTCTCCCGAGAGAAAAGTACTCAGCTCCAAATCTGTAATCAGTTGTAAAGGTCTTGACTCTCGCTGGATGAGGATGGACAGCCGTCCCATCCTGAGGATCCAAAGAGAAAACATAAGAACAACCTAGACTACACACTAACTAAACACAGCACACATACTCTGCTGAGAGGGGGTTATAGGCCTGCCAGCAAAGTAAAACATAAACAGCACACAGAAACTTTTTTCCTTGTATCCTGTCTCGTCTGTCAGTAGGGTATAGAACCCACTGACAGAAACAGTAAAAGAGAAGAACACATGGAAATTAAGCAATTTTTCTTTAAAGTTCCTAATGGGAGGGGCCCCTCCCCGGACACAGGTCCTTCAAAGATTAAATGGTGTAAGAACAAGCCTCACCCCAGCGTCCTTGCAATAGAACAGTTCCTCCATTGGGCGCAGGGTAGCAGGCTGGCTTGTTCCTGAAAAACCAGGGAGAAACAAAAAGAAAAACCCAGCTGCACTCTCCAGCAGTCCTTGCGGTTTGATCCATGCAACTTTTCACACAGTCCTCCTTATGCATAAAACCGAGGGTCCGGCAACTGTCTTTGGCCCTCTCCTTCTGCCTCCCTTGTGACTGAATATATTTGCATGGACTGACCTGCCCGTATAACAGTCACCTGATCACAATAAATGGATCTCCCAATCCGCCATTCTTCCCGAATGTCCAAGAACCGGACCCACACATCACTACTTGGTCCTCTCTGTGGTTTTGGGATGTGTAAGTAGTCCCAGATAAGGTCAGTCTCCCACTCCTCCCTGTAGCTCTCTACAATGTCCCTTATCAGGGAGGGGACATAAGGAAAGTCCCGGCCCCACTCCAAGGCTACCCTCCTCTGCATCTCTCTCTGGAATTGAGAGAGCCTTGCCAACTTCCTCGCATTTCCGTTCCCAGGAAGAACACATGCATATGGAGATCTCACCACCCTTTGATGATAAGTAAGTAGTAAGTTCCTGCAGTCAGTTTAGGATGCACTTTAGGTTCTAGCTCTACCTCTCTGGGCTGGGTTCCCTGGATATGTGACCCTCCAGTTTCCCATTCTTCTTCTGACCTTGACCCCGGTGACGACCACTCCATCAGCCTCTCCAGTGATCCAAACTTGGCTAGCAGTCTGGGGAAACTTGGATCGATGACCCGACCCACATGCTCCTCCTCCAGCTCACCTGGGAGCACATCCTCCCCCCTCACTGGCTGGGCTGGGATTAGGGGAGAAGAGGACTTAGGGTTGGCCGGCTCTTCAGGGACTTTAACTTTCTCCTGTATGGCAATACGTACAGTTACCAGGTCCCTGGCCAGGCCACAGGTCTCAGCAGACTCTTCCAAGTGCAGTTGCCCTCTGCAAGTACAGTTGCTCCAGAGATTAGTAAACATGGTAAGGTTTCACTTTGCAAAGGATACCCAATCACATGCAAGGAAAATGTAAAAAAAAACAGCATTTTTGCTTGCACATGATCGGATGATGGAAGTCAGCAGAGCTTCTGCTCATATACTAAGCTCTGGAGTAACTGCACTTACAGAGTGCACAGTCTTTTTGCCTTTAGTAAATAAACCCTTGTGAGAATTCTCTCAGACACAAGGGAATAGCTGTTCTCATGTTTCCAAGCTTCCGTATTCCCAAATCCTGTCTCTCTACTTCTCTTTCAGCTAAGTACATGGGATACCCTGTGCTGTGATATCGGTCCCTGTATGTGGGGCATTGGTCGCACACACACCGCCTGGCTCCACCTCTATGTGTTACGCCACTCCCACGCGTGGCTTCGTCAGGAGGCCTCGTGTTGGTAGTGGCGTAACGCGTAGAGGTGGAACCAGGCCACGTGCGTTACCAGAAGATTACTGTGAGATACTCCTCATTTGTTGAAGCTATGCTGCTAATGCTTGTTTTGGTTTAAATAAATGTGAATGCATTGCCTAAGTTTGGGCTGGTACATCTTTTATATATTAACCGAAGGTACCGCACTATTGGATTTCCTTCTTTCCCTTTTACCTTGAGAGCTTTATGGAACCATCCCTCTAGGGGAAAGCCAAGCCACCCAAGGATCTATAGAGTGGAAGAGTACTATTGGGTCTTTGGAAATGTTGCTCTATACTGCCTAGTTGGCCCTACTTTGGGGCTTATATGAAGGTGAGCGTGCATTTTACTAGGTGACGGTGCACTTTTTCTGTTATGTGGTGGAGCACTGAGAAGGTTTAAAGAGCTATACGCACAGTTGTTATTTATATAAAGATGCACTATTGTTTGAGCACCAGGTTGTGCGGGTTACTTTTGGGACTTTTTTCATAATTTTTAAAATAATTTTCTTTCTATAGATGGTATATTGAAGATTATGTTTTGCCTGATGTGATTTTTCTCCTTTTTTACAAAGTTGTATTCACATTATCTATTTAGGATTATTGAGCAGCACTATCACAGCACTATTATATTAATGTACAATATGTAAAGCGCTGTGAAAATTATCCACGCTATATAAACACCTGTATTAAAAAAAATAAATGAACAGACGCAAATGGAAACACAGATACTGATGGGCAGCATACAAAGGATGACTCACATTTAGACTCTATTCACTAACTGCGTTTATTATTTTATCCCATGATAATTTCCTCAAAAATTATTATAATTATTGTCTCAAAAAAGGACAAAAGAACGTTTGTGAAATAAATATACCCTGTGCATGGTAAATTCTTCTGATCTGTTTAGAAAAGCTTTCGTTGAAAAGATAAATCAATTTTCTAATGAATAAAAAGCAAATAACACACAGGAGTAAAAATATTGCCAGCATTATGCTTTTGTAAATTCAGCCTGATTTTGATGAATGGATGCAGATAACATTAACACATTATTCAAAGTCAGTATTAGGTACACTGGTAGACAGACAGATTGACAGGCAAATACATAGGTGTATAAATATAGAGAGACAAATACAGATACAGAAAGGCAAACAGACTGGTATTAACAAAAAGAGAAAGATTAACATAAATATAGGGACAAACCTACATAGTCATTGCTGTAAAGTATAATGCTACTGAAGTCGTTGGACAGACAGACAAGATGGGCTAGGGATTACAGTAGATGTAAATTCTAACTGAATGACATTTCGTTTTCTAAACCACTGTGTTTCATACATTATTTTTTAAATTAAAACACTTTCCTCTTTTTTATCCTTTATTACATCTTAATGCTGAAGCCTTTTTGCAGCCACATCCTGTCTACATGCTCTCACTCCAGCTGTCAGGACCTGGATCCCCTGCGGGTGGCACTGTGGTTCCCTGGGCAGAGGGTTGTAGTTCTGGTGTCCACCAGCAGGTGTCTCCCAGCAGCCAGCAGATCCCAGTACAATAATCAGTCTCCACCTGGCACCAGCTGCTGGGAAATACCCGCTGGTACACACAGGAACTACAACCCTCCACCCAGGGAACCAAAGTGCCACTAGCAGGTGATCCAGGTCCTACCAGTAATAAACCAAGTAACAAAATACCTATCCAACCTAACTATAATAAGGGTATATACAATAAATACAAAATGAGGAACATAGATCACAGGGGATATCAGAGATGCAAAGAACGGGGAACCAGGACTGGAATTAGGAAAAAGGGGAGCAAGTACAAGGCTGTAGGGTACAAGGCAGGTAGCAGGCTCAGGATTTAACAGCAAGCATGTATCTGGCTGGCAGGCGAAACACTGACGAGAGAGGCACTAGAAGAGGAGGAGCTAAATACCCTCTCAGCAGCCAGCTTCAGCTGTAGACTGATTACTGGGATCTGCTGGCGGCTGGGAGACACCCGCTGGTGGACACTGGAACTACAACCCTCCTCCCAGGGGGCCACAATGCCACTAGAAGGTGATCCAGGTCCTGACACCAGCAATGGCTGCAGGTTTCCTGACAGTGATGCCAGTGGACAGGGACAGAGTGCTGTCATCCTACAACAGGAAATGCCTGAACAAAGACCTTCATGGCAGGATCATTGAATATTGTTTAATGGAGATTTAAAAATTTGAAAATGATGTTAAAACTGATATGAGATTTTAATGATTGGGTTTACATATATTTTAATATTCCCGTTGGGAGACATATGCTTTTACTGGCAATATTGCAATAGCGAGGGATATGTAGGTAGGTTTTTTTTTCAAGACAATGGCAAATATTGATACAGTGGCGGTAACTGTTATTATAGTGCTTTAGGTTATTGTTTTATTGGTGAAGAACATTTTATAGTGTAAAAAATGCTGTTGGTGTAGAGTGGTGGATGATAAAAAATATGATACTGGAAGTTAATATTATGGAGGTTGTGATTATTATTAGAAATGTGGTGGAAAATATTAGTATGGTGTAAGAGGTTATTATGGTGCAAAGAGATATTATAATTGTTGAGGTATATGATGCTGGGGAACACTGTAATTATGGAGAATGTGTCATTATAATGGTGGTCAGGCAGTGGGAAATACTAGTAGAGGATATCCTTAGGATGTTAGGATAGTGATAGGGGATACTACTAGAACAGCAGAAGGGTATTTATGGACAAAACTGCATTTCCCAGAACTTTCCACTGAAGTGGGTCTTTTAAAGTCTGAATAAACTTTATTATTGTTCATGCATTTTCATTTTTTGAAATGTTTTAGATAAAGAAGTGGAATTTTAAAAAGAAAACCCTCTGCTAGTTTATTTTTGTTTGTCCCAGATCCACCAGGGAGGTTTCCATTTACTTCCAGCCCTAAAAACAGGAAGTGAGAGGAGATTTCTCCATAATAAGGGAATATATATAAATGTAGATATACACGTATCAATTATAACATTATGACGGCTGACTGGTAAAGTGAATAACATTGATGATCATGTTACATCTAAAAGTGGGTGGGATACATTAAGCAGCAAGTGAAGATGTTGTCCCTGAAGTTGATGTGTTGAAAGGTGAAAAAATGGGCAAGGGTAAGGATTTGAGTGACTTTGACAAGACGCCAAATTGTAGTAGTCAGAGCATCACCCAAACTGTAGCCCTTGTGGGATGTTTGTAGTCTGCAGTTTTCAGGACCTACCGAAAGATGTCCAAGGAAGGAAAACTGGTGAACCGGCGATATGGTCATGGTCAGCCAATTATGCATGAGGGGAGCAAAGTCTGGACTGTGTTGTCCGATCCAATAGAAGTGGTCAGATTGCTGAAAAAGGTAATGGTTCCGATAGAAAGGTGTCAGCTGTGTAGCTGCAGATGGGTCAGGGTGCCCATGCTGGCCTGTGTCTACAGGCAAAAGTGCCTACAATGAGCATCAAAACTGGCCCACGGAGCAATGGAAGAAGGTGGCCTGATCTGATGAATTCAAGAATGGGTTGACTATCACAACAGCGAGTTTGAGATGTTGACCTCCAAATTCTTCAGATCTCAATTCAATCGCGCATCTGTGGGATGTGCTGGAAATACAAGTCTGATCTATGAAGGCCCCACCTTGCAACTTACAGGATTTAAAGGATCTGCTACTGACAGCTTGGGGTCAGATTAGGGTTGACACCTCATCCCTTTAAAACTGAATACATACTAATTACACAGGTTCTGTGGCTGATTAAGGTGATGATTAAACTCACTTGGTGCCTTATCTGCATTAAATTAGCCCCAGAACAACCTGTGTAATTCATGTGTGTTTGGGTTTAAAGGGACGAGGTGGCAACCCTAGGTCAGATACCACATCATATCTATACCTTCTCTGATCTACTCTTTCAGGAAACTGCCTACACCCTTCCCTGCAACACAAAAGCCACTTTGCCTGTCTGCAATCCACATCTGCCTCGCTGTAACCATCGGTAACCACCGAGTAAACTTTTCTCTTAAACACTGGGCTACATTGCATGACTGAACTCAACTTCTGCCTTACTAAAACTTTGAAACTGCTGTTTATACTTGTCATTTTGGAAGTTACATTTACTTTTATATTATGCTGCCTTGGCCAAGATCAAACACCTAGCCTTATCCTGCTGTCTCCCTCTTGCTTTGCACTATGTTTAGGCCAGAAAACCCCCACTTTCACCAAGTGCCTTTTTTATTAGCTCTTAATTGAATAATGGTTGACCTTCCCTACCCCATCCCAGTATAAATTCAGTTTAATTCGTAGGACGGCTTGCCGGGTCAAGCTTGCCACTTCTTGGGCAAAGTGCCACTTCGGCATTAAGAGCCTAGCACTTTCAACACAGCACTTTAACTAAGGCGCTTCTACAAAAGCAAGTACAAGCATTAGTTCTCCACACCAAGTTCTCTAAAAGTTCCCTTTCTTCTTTTTCCCTTACCCCCAGCCTTCTTTTTCCCCCTCTCCCCACACTCCAACATGCTCTTCTTCTTTCCAATAATGCCCTCTCTCCTCAAAATCTAATTTTCCCCCCCCCCCACAGAAGACAAGCAGACATGCAGATTACTGGAACCATGTCCTGTGGTCTGATGAGACCAAGATAAACTTATTTGGTTCAGAAGGATGGCAAGTGTGTGTGGCGGCAACCAGGTGAGGAGTACAAAGACTTACCTACAGTCAAGCATGGTGGTGGAAGTGTCATGATCTGGGGCTGCATGAGTGTTGCTGGCACTGGTGAGCTACAGTTCATTGAGGGAACCATGAATGCCAACATGTACTGTGACATACTGAAGCAGAAAATGATCCCTTCCCCTCAGAGACTGGGCCGCAGGGCAATATTCCAACATGATAACAACCCCAAACACACCTCTAAGACGACCACTGCCTTGCTAAAGAAGCTGAGGGTAAAGATGATGGACTGGTCAACCATGTCTCCAGACCTAAACCCTATTGAGCATCTGTGGGGCATCCTCAAACGGAAGGTGGAGGAGCACAAGGTCTCTAACATCCACCAGCTCCATGATGTCATCATGGAGGAGGGGAAGAGGACTCCGGTGGCAACCTGTGAAGCTCTGGTGAACTCCATGCCCAAGAGGGTTAAGGCAGTGCTGGAAAATAATGGTGGCCACACAAAATATTGACACTTTGGGCCCAATTTGGACATTTTCACTTAGGGGTGTACTCACTTTTGTTGCCAGCGCTTTAGACATTAATGGCTGTGTGTTGAGTTATTTTGAGGGGACAGCAAATTTACACTGTTATATAAGCTGTACACTCACTACTTTACATTGTAGCAAAGTGTCATTTCTTCAGTGTTGTCACATGAAAAGATATAATACCGTATATACTCGCGTATAAGACGAGTTTTTTGACACGGATTTTGTGTCAAAAAACCGAGATTCGTCTTATGCGCGAGTCAACAGCCGGTACGAGCGCGGGGAAACATTCCGAGGGCACCCGCGGCGGCTGAGATGCATTCCAGGCATTCCAGGGATGCCGGGGATGCCGTCACGTCCGCTGACGGCCTGCTGGAGGGCGGAACTTCAGCTCAGTCACACTTGCGACGTGACTGGGCTGAAGGTAAGGGCAGAGAACATAGGCACTTCCTATGAAAGGAATAAGGCTGCCGTGTCCTTCTTATGTAAATGTAAAAGAAAAGAAAACAGTTTGGCAATTCGATTAACTAACCATATTAACCCTTATTGTGTGAACAATAAGGGTTAATATGGTCAGATATTCAAATGACAAAACTGTTTTTTTTTCTTTGCATTTGACATATGTGAAGAACACAGCAGCCTTATTCAATACATAGGAAGTAAGTATACTGTACTGTAAAAAATAAACAGTTGTACACACACACACACACACACACACACACTCCCGATTACATGGCCACTTCCTATGTTAGGGTCCCTAGACTGATTTGGGGTCTTTTAGACCCCAAATCTCTTCTAAAGAGGACCTGTCATTAAAAAAAATAACGTAATGTCTTTTTGGTACATACAACCTACTGATGCCTCATTGGTAATTTTTTTTTGGCATCTATTTTTATCTTTGAAATTTACCAGTGGCTGCTGCATTTGCCACTTAGGCTTATACGTGAGTCAATAAGTTTTCCCATATTTTTTGGGCAAAAGTAGGGGGGTCGACTTATACACGGGTCGACTTATACACGAGTATATACGGTAACATATTTACAAAAATGTGAGGGGTGTACTCACTTTTGGGAGATACTGTATCTCTCGACTCTTCACCTCACCCCCTCAATCTCCTCACATATCACAAACTTACTGAGCTATATCAGTATGGACGTCACGCCACTTCCTCTAACTCAATCTTTCTCAACTGAGCTTATAAGATTTCCTCCTCCCTGATCCCCTCCCCATAACTTTACCATTGAGATCAACAACACAACCAATGGTCCATCCACACACCAGGGTGCTGAGTGTAATCCTAGACCCTGACCTCTCCTTTAGCCCCTACATCCAATCACTGGCTACCTCTTGCCACCTTAACCTCCGCAACATTTCCAGAATTCGTCCCATCCTGACTGACGACATCACAAAACAACTTATTTACTCCTTGGTTATTTCTTGCTTTGACTCCTGCAACTCCCTTCTCACTGGCCTACCTTTACACAGGCTATCCCCTCTTCAGTCTATTATGAATGCTGCTGCTAGACTAATACACCTTACTAACCGATCCATGACTGCTGCTCTTCTCTGCCAATCCCTTCACTGGCTTCCCCTACCCCATCGTATAAAATTCAAAATACTAATCACAACGTACAAGGCCATCAACAACATCACCCCCGGCTACATCACCAACCTCATCTACAGATATTGCCTAATTTGTCCTCTCCACTCCTCCCAAGACCTCTCTAGCTCCTTTGTTACCTCCTTCCATACTCACCTCCAGGACTTCTCCAGAGCCTCTCCCATCCTCTGAAACTCCCTGCTCCAGTGTGTCCAGTCAGCCCCTAGCCTGTCCGCCTTTAGGCAATCCCTGAAAAATGACTTATTCAGGGAATCCTACCCCATCTCCACCTAAGAACAGTACCCGAGTCACCTCCATCAGATTATCCCCTGCAGCTATTACCTTTTGTACCACCTCCCCCTCCCTTTAGATTGTAAGCTCAATGAGCAGGGCCCTCCTACTCCTTCCATATTAAACTGTATTGTACTGTCCTCCCTCTACATTGTAAAGCGCTGCACAAACTGTTGGTGGTATATAAATCCTGTATAATAATAATAATAGTGGAGTCCATGCCTTGAAGGGTTATGGAGGGTGGCCATAATGGTATGGCTGATTGGAGTATATATACATCTGTTGGAAACACTTGTTTTTTTTGTAATCTATTTTTCATACTAATGGCATTATGTTTAGATGCAAGCAAAGCTGACACCAACTTCCAATTGCAGGAAACTGTTACTATAAGCCGTCAAAATAAATGCAGGTGCAAACACAAGACATGAACCACATGGTAAACAATCTGTAAATATGGCACTAGAACAAAACAGCTGACCTTATTAAGCACATTTACATAAAGGCTCTGTTAATTGAATATTTAACGACCCCACTCACCGACAGCTATCATACAATCAGCTACACAGAAAATTTACTGTACAATGTCATATATTGTAAATTCTACTTAAACTTAGTTATTGTAGCTGACCACTCTGTAGATGTAATGGCTGCATTTGTTTTCTTTTTTTATTCTTTCGTTTTCCTTTGTTTTCAAAGCTGGTGATCCTGCCAGTAACATACGTCTTGTCCTAAGGTGACCCCACCCTAGGGCAGGAAATGCGTTAAGAGTCCACAGAGGAGAATTGGGTGGGGCTGATAACATTGTTTAGGGTATCAGTACAGCAGAGCCAGGAAGTTAGGAGTTCACTGAATTTCTGGAAGATTAACTGTTATTTTTTGCCAACATTAATGTTATCTTCTAAGAACCTAGGTAATTAAAAAAGAGCATAAAATAAGAAAAAGCATAAGCAGAGAATACCTTCAATGAGACCTATGGGCATGGGCATCCGCAGATAGGGGCAAGGGGGGGCAATTGCCCCCCCCCTGGAATCAGGGATCGGATCGGGGGTTGCCCACTAGGTCCTTATCCTCTTGGGCTATGTATGAAGTCTCTGATCGTCTCGTGTGCCATGTCAACGGTCTCAGACCATCTCCTGTAGTATGTCTGCAGTCTCTGACCATCTCCTGTACTATGTCTGCACTCTCTGGCCATCTCCTGTACCATGTCTGCAGTCTCTGACTATCTCCTGTAGTATGTCTGCAGTCTCTGACCATCTCCTGTAGTATGTCTGCAGTGTCTGATCATCTCCTGTAGTATGTCTGCAGTCTCTGACGATCTCCTGTAGTATGTCTGCAGTGTCTGATCATCTCCTGTACTATGTCTGCAGTCTCTGACGATCTCCTGTACTATGTCTGCAGTCTCTGACCATCTCTTGTACAATGTCCACAGTCTCTGACCATCTCCTGTACTATACCTGCAGTCTCTGACCATCTCCTGTAGTATGTCTGCAGTCTCTGACGATCTCCTGTAGTATGTCTGCAGTGTCTGATCATCTCCTGTAGTATGTCTGCAGTCTCTGACCATCTCCTGTACTATGTCCACAGTCTCTGACCATCTCCTGTACTATGTCCGCAGTCTCTGACCATCTCCTGTACTATGTCTGCAGTCTCTGACCATCTCCTGTACTATGTCTGCAGTCTCTGACCGTGATAATGTGATAATGTCGAAAAGCGGCATAGCATGGGTGACCTTAAAATGATGCCCCCCCCCGAAAAAATTTCTGCAGATGCCTATGCCTATGGGGTTGATATACTAAAGGCAAATAGACTGTGCACTTTGTAAAAGTGCAGTTGCACTCTGTAAGAGCAGTTGCTCCAGAGCTTAGTAAATGAGCACAAGCTCTGCTGACTTCCATCATCCAATCATGTGCAATCAATAATACTGTTTTTTTATTTTTTTTATTTGCCTTGCAGGTGATTGGGTATTTATTTCAAAGTGATGGTTTACCTCATTTACTAAGCTCTGGAGCAACTACACTCAGGGGCGTAACGATAGGGGTTGCAGGGGTTGCAATTGCAACCGGGCCCCATGGTCCAGGGGGCCCATGTGCCTCCCTTGTACACCTGAATAGGAGGGATGGCGGGGGTGGCATTTAGAGGACCCAATCTCCTCCATTTTCCTCTATCCAGTTTACTTGTCTTCTGCTGTTCCCAGGGCCCCTGTGTGCCTCCCTGGTCCCCCTGGGGCCTGCTGCAGAACTTGTGAAAGGGCCCCACTGCAGTATCATAATAAAGGGACCCATGATAGGCGTAAAGGGCCCCAGGATCAGTGGGAAGAGGAAAGGGCCCTGGCCAGGGGTCAGGGGGCCCTTCATAAATTCTTGCACCAGGGCCCTGAAGGTTCTAGTTACGCCTCTGACTACACTCGTGCACAGTCTGTTTGCCTTTAGTAAATCAACCCCTGTATGTTAAAGACTAAGGGGTTGATTTACTAAAGGCAAATAGACTGTGCACTTTGCAAAGTGCAGTTACACTCTGCAAGAGCAGTTGTTCCAAAGCTTAGCAAATGAGCTCTGCTGACATCATTCAATCATGTGCAAAGTGACGCTTTACCTCTTTTACTAAGGAGCAACTGCACTTTGCAAAGTGTACAGTCTGTTTGCCTTTAGTAAATCAACCCCTAAGTTCATTAACCTCCCTGGCGGTATGATTATGTCAGATTCTTGCATCTCAAAGTGGTACATTGTTTCGCATAAAAATGTGACGTTATTTATATTGTAGGCCTGTAATTCTTAGAAATTACAAGAGTCTAGTAGACATCCTGGGTATGATAAAGTTTGAAATAACGAAATCATGAATTATAATATCTACGAAAATTATAAATATATATAATATAATATATAACTATAAATAATTATCAAAAAATAATAATATAATCATAATAAAATGTATTCAATAATGTAATCAAGTAAAAAAACACTGAAATTTGCTCAGATGCAGAATTGTCGCGGTCGTGACTTTCAGTGTCTCATGAGGAATTTCCCCACAAATCAGTATCACTCAATTCTGCAAATGATTCTTATTTACTATCGCTGATTTCTAGATGGTCAAAAAACACTTTTGACGTAAAGGGACACTTTTTGGTTCCCTTTCACTGTAATGGGTGACTCTGCAGACTCTGATTTAAGGGAGAACTCTGGGGGCTCTAACATAAGGGATGCTCTGGGTACCCTGATTTAAGAGGGAACACTGTGAACGCTGATGTAAGGGGGAACACTGTGGCCTCTGGTAAAAAACAAACTCTGATGTAAAGGGTGCTCTGAGAACCCCAATTTACCTTAATGTACTGACTCAGAGGCAGGAGAGAGAAGGGGGGAGAATTCAGTCACACACAGGGATGGATGGTGAGCTCACTCACCCTTTGGCAGTCAGCACCTCTCATCCAGATGTATCAGAGGCTGCTGGGCATCAAATTTCCAGCCCCCACTTTTCTGAGGCACAGCGGCAGGGATTGGAGTGTTGGCAGACACAGAGGGGTAGGGGCGGGGGGAAGAGGGGCAGATTGAGCCCTCCCTCCTCTCCCATCTGTGTAGGGGGGATTGTTAATGCTGGCTTTGGGCAGTGTGAAAGAGAATGTAACAGACAGTCTCAGCTTAGACAACTGCAGCCAGCAACCCTGCTAGGAAGCCATAGTCCGGTCTGAATAATGTGTCCAGGTTTCCGGGTGAGTCCTGGACAGGTGGCAACCCTAAATGGAGCCCGGGACCCAGAGGCAGCGACAGATTCCGCCGGAGGACACAGTGGGGGGACATTGCAGGATCCTGGGGACAAGGTAAGTAACATTGCCTGGATCCAGCGATGCAATCCCGAGTGTGGCTAGGGGTTACCGCTTTTGGTAGTGAAATTTAACCCCGATCCACACTCGGGAATACCGCCAGGGAGGCTACAAAAAAAAAATATTTAAAAATGAATGCACATATTTTTTCAGGAAATAAAATGCGCATTTATTATTTTTTTTCAGAGGAGCCTGCAGAGCATTACTGATTAGGGGTGTAATGCCAGGCTCCTGCAGACTCTTCCTCCAGCTTTCTTGACTTCCTGTGCAGGAATCACTTTCCGAGTCGCAGGCGCCCCTCCCTTTCCCTAGGACTGTGTGGTTGTGGATCATCAGATATTTTCTGAGTGCTGCAGGATTGATTTACTAAAACTGGAGTGCAAAATCGGGTGCAGCAGTGCATAGAAACCAATCAGCTTCTAACTTCAGCTTGTTTAATTAAGGTTTGACAAAAAAACCTGGAACCCAATTTGTTTTTGAATGCTCCATTTTAGTAAATCTCCCCCATGTCTTGTTTTATAGGGCTCTAGAGGAAAGTCGAGAAGCTGGTGGAGATGTCCAGTGAGCTTTTTATGCAGTGAAAGCAAAATGACAAATCATACAGTATGTCAGTTAATGAAAAGGAGACACCTAGAAGTGGTGAGATTTAGCCCTCGTTCACACTGAGAGCGGGTTTGAAATTGTGCAAGTTCAGCTGAACTTCGCATCTCAGTGCGACTTCAGGGGCGATTTGACAGACATCTATGCGGGTTCATGCACAGATGTCTATTGAAATCGCCCCAAAAGTAGTGCAGAAATGGGAATTGGGAATTTGTGTGGCACCACCAAAGTATTAATTAATTAAGGACTTTTCTTGAGCACTTTAACCACTTCAGCCCCGGAAGATTTACCCCCCTTCATGACCAGGCCATTCTTTGGGATACAGCCCTGCGTTGTTTTTTTTTTTTTTAAATTAGATTTTTATTGCAATTTTTCAAGTTACACAGAAGAAAAAGTGAACTTTTAACCGTTTGTCTTATAAAACAAATGACATCAATAAACAGATACATAGTCCATAATGATTGCAAGGCCTCTATCATAGTGCATAACGTTAATACGACAGCGAGGTTCTATAGAAGAGAAGGAATTCCCGCCCCTGAGCTTAACGTTTGTAAAGGGTGATAGATCTCTCCCCCGGCACCCCTAATGGGAACATAATGTGTCGGGGGGGGATGGTCTGAACCCCTTGTTAGCTTCTATATGTCTCCAATTTTTAAAAGAGAAAAATTATATATGTTGAGACTTTCGGGTCCGGACCCGTAGATTGTTCCCCAAGTCTGGTAGGGGGGGGCTGTGTAATACAAGGGTAATCCCCACGGCCCCCTCTCTAGATAGTGGGAAATGTTTGCAATTCGAGTCCCCGCCCTTAAGGAAGAGAAGATATCTTGGAGCGACAGCATAATTGCAATACGTGATACTATCTCCGGAACGTTAGTAATACCTGATACATAGACAAATAACTACAGTAAACAAAATATTCTGTTTGCCAATTTTCAAGTGAAAAAGAAGACACATTGAACTTTTTAACGTTATTTTTAGATTAAATTTTTTTTTTTTTTGTTGCGTCCCGACATAGGGTTTCTTACCGGACCAGTACTTCCCCCCATTTAGA
>BLSH010093678.1:487735-518554 GCA_018402905.1 Glandirana rugosa
TCAGCGTTGAATTTAGAAAACATAGAGGACAGGTCTGTTAGTAGTGATGCCTGCAAAGACAATAGCATGTCTTTTAAAGTTGTGTCAATCACGGGTTGGCCTGTGGTCGGGAAGGCCGCCATGGATGATTGTAATGCCTGGTTAGATTGCAGGGGATTAAATGGCGCCTCTGTGTGAGGAGATGGTGGCGGAGAGTGTAATCTCATCCTTGTTTTGGCAGGGCTGCCGCTGTTGGGGCTAGTGACCGACAGGTGTTTGATCGGTGTTGGTGGTGGGGAGTTACCTGGCGTCATTCCAGCCTCATCTGGAAGGTCTGTGTAGGCCGCGTTGCTGCTACTGGGTCCCGCTGCTTCTCCCTCCTGCGCAGGCCTCAGCCGCGGCGCTGACTTATGGAAGAATTCAGTTAGCTTTTGCGGACGCTCCACTCCCTTTCTTTTCCCCGCCATCGCTCTAGGGTGTCTCCGCTATGTGTGCGACGTTGTTCTCGGTGAACTGGGTTGATGTAGCTGGCCGTTCTGTCGTTATTGTATCCTCTGACCGGCGGAGCTCCTCAGCTAAGCTGCCATACTCGCGCGCCGTCAAGCCACGCCCCCAGCCCTGCGTTGTTTTAACTGACAGTTGTGCGGTCGTGCAACCCTGTACCCAAATAAAATTGATGTCCTTTTTCCCCCACAAATAGAGCTTTCTTTTGGTGGTATTTGATCACCTCTGTGGTTTTTATTTCTTGCGCAATAATCAAAAAAAAGACCGGCATTTAAAAAAAAAAAAAAACAATATTTTTTACTTCATGCTATAAAACATACCCATTTAAAAATGTAAAAAAAAAAGTGTCGTCATCAATTTAGGCCAATATGTATTCTGCTACATGTTTTGGTTAAAAAAATCCCAATAAGCGTACATTGAATGGTTTGCGCAAAAGTTATAGTGTTTACAAACTATGGGATAGATTTATTGAATTATTTATTTATTTATTTTTTTTTTTACTAGTAATGGCGGTGTAGCCAATGGCCCCCTTAGGGATGGCTTGTTAGTGTGGTTCATCTGCTCACAACTGCCCTCAATCCCACTCCTACTGGCATCCGAAGTCAGAAAACAGGCTTGTTCTTTGTTTTCATTGTTTTATTTGGGGATTGAACTCGGTGAGAGATTGAGGTAGTTATGGGATGCCCAACGGTCAAACAGTTCTGTACACGGAACCAGTATATACACTCTCCAGTATATACTCCTCAACTTCACTCCAAGAACTTATTACTTCACTGCAAACTCCTGGGTCCTCTCTTCTGCACACTCCTTGCTTCCACTGGTGAGGCCTGGAAGGAAATTTACCAGGCTCCAAACTTGCACTGCCTAGCTAGCACATGTGAGACTGAGACCTGATGTAGATTTATCAAGCCTCTGGACCACCCTTTATGGGTATAGGGTTTGAGGTTCCCCTGTGTAGCAAAGTCATTTAGCTGGTGCTAGCTAGCCAGTCTTCCCAATCTGCACTGTGCATCTCACTCCCTTGGGCTGTGTCACTCACTGTTGCTTGTAGTTCTTCCCGGAGATCTCTCTGTAGTGCTCACACTCCTGCTGTTCTCTTCTGCTCACCCTTGTGCCTTTCCTCCAGGATCTCTCTCTCCTCCTGGCTGCACCCGAGCTCTCCCAGGCCAAGGTCACCCCCCCCTCAGACTAGGGGCTCCCTCAGCCCTCACGCCTTCCACACTACATCTCCATCTCTTCTACCCGAACTTCTCCTCCCTCCACTGGGCAGACCACAGTATTCAAGGAGGCATGCCCCCTGCCAATCCAGGTTGGGGATTGGTCAAGGCTCCCTAACTCCTTCAGAAAGCCTCACCTCCTCTTCCCACCCCCTTTTCCAGAACTTTTATGAAGAAGAAGGGAGGGGTTACCAAGGGGTGTTGTTTCCTGCAGTCTCCAGTCCTCCCTGGGCCACTCCCCTGCCCAGAATAAAATCAATCAGGCCTGACTAAATTTACTTACTCTCAACAAAAAAACCTGTCTCTAAGCACTTACCTATGGTAGAGGGCGCTACAGCGGCTATCACCCCTTTGCGCCTAAGGGTAAAACAAATGTTAATGCCGAAGCCCAATTTTGCAACTTTGGCATGTGTTAGTAAAACTGTACATATCATCACAACTACTTTGTGCATCCAGGTGGATTATACCTTGTTCTTTTCAGTACAAAATGCACTTTAATTTGTTGGTAAATGGTAATGGATATCGCCTGATTTTTTTTATTATCTAAGGAAAATTGACCCAAAATGATTACATTTAACTGTACATTTCTTGATACTACCATAACCTACCACCAAAGAACAACCCAAATGAATTTCTCCTGCTCCTGACGATCGCCGTGATACCACATATCTGTATGTTAGTTGATGTTTGTTGTTAGTACAGCCCAGAAACAATAGTGCACATTTTTCTTTTTTTTTATCCTACCTAAAACACACTACCTGACACTGATACTAATTAAAAAAAAATCCTGTGCCCCAACCCGAAGTGGGCTGCATCAACTGGAAGGCCATTTTTATCTCAGACAGCCATGAAACATTTTAGTAAGGCGATGCGGACATACCATTTAATTGATTGTTGGTGGCTTCTCCATGCATCAGCAAAGGATTATAGCTACTCCTCAAAAGGTACATAAGATGTACTTCAGAATTGACCTGCTATGGCTTGATCAGTTCTGTTTGGACCTATTAGAAGGAGCCACGATAGAATAGATCACACCATCAGACTATGCTCTGGTTTCGTCCACGATCAGACCTCCTGGAGTGATATAGAGGGAATGGACGTTCCTATAGCTCTGGCAGCTGTTACTCAATCACCATATACTTTGAGATAAACAGTACAGATGAAGTACCCCAAAAGTTTATATGGGAAGGACACAAGGTAGTCATTAGAGGAGCCCTGATCTCCCATGGTTCAAGGCTTAAGAAGCAAAAATCTGAGGAGACACGGCATCTGCTCTCAGAGATACAGCACCTAGAAAATCTACATAAACGTTCCCAATCTCTTAGTACTGAGAGCCGTCTTAACGACGCAAGGGATAACTATCGCATCTTTTGGACCAACAGTTTAAGAAAAGGTTAGGGTTCTGGGCTCATAGGTTCTATGAACAAGGCAATAAGCATGGGAAAATGTTGGCAAATACCTTGAGAAAGAGCAAGGAGAGGGGCCACGTACATGGATTGGTTTCTCGGGATGGACAACAGGTCCTTCAGTCATCCAAAATTGCTAAGATGTTTCAAGAATTTTATGGGAAACTGTACTGTTTGTGTGCGGAGAGACTAGCACATGCCACTGCGAAACACAGGGACAGGATTAGAAGATACTTAGCAGAAATAAAATATCCAAAACTTTTTGTAGACCTGGCTGCCTCTCTCGAGAAACCAATCACTCAGGAAGAACTAGAGAATATTATTAGGAAGCTACCTAAGGGGAAGAGTCCAGGACCAGACGGGTTCAATAGCACATATTATGGGAAATTTCTACCACTTCTCCTACCCCATCTATGTAACTATTTTAATTGCTTGACCAAAAATAATGATATTCCACCAGAGGCCCTTATGGCATATATAACTGTAATACCCAAAGAAGGGAAGGATCCTACATCATGCGCAAGTTACCGCCCGATATCTCTCCTAAACCTGGACATTAAAATACTAGCCAAGGTATTAGCTGCGAGGCTGCAGCCTCACTTACCCTCTTTGATCGCCCCGGATCAGACCCGGGTTCATCAGGGGGAGAGAAGCTAGGGACAATTCAATAAGAGCCTTGCATTTGATACACTGGACATCTCTATGGGAGATACAAGTGCCCAGTCTGTTTCTGTCAACAGACGCCGAAAAAGGGTTTGACAGAGTAGACTGGGTATTCTTTGAGGAGGTCCTGTCTAGATTAAAAAATGTAGGGCTGGATTATAGCTCTATATGGTAAGCCTTCGGCCAGAGTTAAGGTTAAAGTGGTTGTAAACCCTTTACAACCACTTTAAACTACAGGTAAGCCTATGATCAGGCTTAACTGTAGGTACTGAGAATATCTCTTAAACCTGTACGGTTTAGGAGATATTCAATGTATCAGCATGTGCCGACGTCATCGGAACGAATGGCCCCAAGGTGCCGTTTGTTCAGTGATTGTGCCGTAACCTGTGGCTCCCGCACGCATGTGCAGGAGTGACGTAATCGCGGCACCAGCCAATCACAGCGCTGGAGCCCGCGCTGTGATTGGCCGGGGCCCGCAATCCCTGAAGAAGGCACAGAAGACATGTCGCCGGTCACAGCTGTGCTTGGGGACCGCTGCAACAGAGTCGATCTAAGGTAAGTATTACATAATGAGCTAGTATGCGATGCATACTAGCTCATTATGCCTTTGTCTTGTTTTTTTCCCCCCTTTGACAACCACTTTAATTCTGTTCTATCTTCTCCCTTTGAGATAAAGAACGGGACCCGGCAGGGTTGCCCGCTGTCCCCTTTGCTGTTTGTATTAGTTATAGAAGCACTGCTATGTAAAGTAAGAAAAAATCCAAATATTCATGGGTTCAAAGTAGGATCAAATATAAAATGGGGTAAACCCTGTGCTCAGGTAATAGCAACTAATAGCAGCCAGCACGAAAAGCCAAGATACAGACCTCAATAGAAACATTATATAAAAGTGCAATGCTGTTCAACAAAAATGAATTGCAATCCTAAATATCAATATAAAAGAAAAGTTCATGGAAATAAGTATAGATAATATTCCAAAGCCTGTGAGAAGTTCTTGTGGAGAAATCACATTGAAAAGTATGCAGATGTAGTTAGAAATCAGTCTTCAATAAACCCAGAGATGGAAACCAGTGCAATCACCAAGTGAAGTAAGTATACAGGCTCCTTACCAGATAGGATTGACCACCAAATGATAGACTGGTCAATGGGTTTAATGACGGACTTAGAGGAGTTTGGGGGTATGTCTAATTTTAAAATAAACTACAATAAATCTGAAATTTTGGCATTATATATCCCTCAAAGTGCAAAGGATTCTGTTAAACAGTCTTTCCCTTTTACTTAGAATAAACAAGCTATTAAATATTTAGGAATTAATATAATGGCAGAACTATCAAAATGATATGATGAAAATTAAGAGTGATTTGGCAGAATGGGATAGACCTACCCTCTCGTGGCTGGGAAGAGTTAATTCTTTAAAGATAGGGATACTCCCAAAAATTTTATTCACATTGCAGATGCTACCCATCCGAATTTCAAAGTCGTTTTTTGTAAATGTTCAGTGGATGTGTACAGAATTCATATGGCCCAAGGCTAAACCAAGACTCGCATATCATATCCTTACAAGGTCTAAACTGGGGGTTTGCCTCGACCCAATGGGTCACAAGCTGAAGTGAAACCATGGATCAAACAGATAATCAGTAAGCAGAAGCAGGGTCGAGGCAAACCGGGGTCAGGACAGGCGGCAGACAATCGTAAGGGTTCTTATCCAGAGTCCCACTTACATCGGGTCAAAGCAGAGACCATAGACAGCATCTGTTGACGTGAATCCTCAATCTTTGGAGGTGAGAGTTCTGTGAGCACGGGACGGGGATAACAACACGTTCCCAACAGTCCTTTTGGTGGTGTGCTACGGACCCCCCACCAAATCGACTGGGACTGCACGAGTGAAGCACTTTAATAGTTTTTTGAAAGCACAGATCGCACAGATTGCACTTTGTCACTTGTTTACAGAGACTATTTTTTGTTAATAATTGTCAATATTATTAGTGGGATCACACTGCAGTCACCATTGGTGACATTTTTGAAGGACATTCATTGTTGTTTGGCACAGTTTTGCAATACGCACTTTATGAGATATATTGCTTTACACACTTGGTATAAGAAGCACATACTGTGTTTGTTATCACTGCTATTCTTGCACTTTATGTTATGATGTTTACACTACAGTTATAAGTCCTATTAGGCTGCGCAGTATCAACCTTTATAATAATACCTCAGATGTGTGGTTTGAACACCGGTTTCATATGCGGGCGCGACTTACATATGCGTTTTCTTTGCTGCGCAAGCTCACGGGGATGGTGGCGCTTTAAACATTTTTTTTTATTTATTTATTTATTTTTTTTAGCACTGTTCCTTTAAAAAAAAAAAAAAATTCTGATCACTTTTATTGGTATCACAAGGAATGTAAACATCCCTTGTGATAGTAATATATAGTGACAGGTATTCTTTATGGAGGGATGGGCCCCCCATCCCTCCTTTACACTTCATAGTATTCAGATTGCCAAAAATGGTGATTCTGAATACTGTCATTTTTTTAAAACCGGCACTGCTAGCCGCCGAGTAAACCGCAAGTGACGTTGTGACATTGCTTCCGGAATTTTGACGAAGGAGACCCGATCAGAGCCGATTCCAGCTTCCTTCAGGTCTCCTTCTTGCCGGCGGACGCGCCAGATTGTAGCTCCGGTCTCCCAGTGGGACGGGAGGCCGGAGAAGAGTGGTGGAAGGTGGCGGGAGGAGGGGAATGTCCCCTCCCGCCCCCTGGGATAATGACCGAGCGGCTCCTGAGCCGGATCGGCCATTATCGCCGGATAGCCGACCGCCCGCTCTAAAAAACGGTACCAGTATATATGCTGCAGCTGCAGCCCATATCCCGATACCTCCACTTAAAGGAGCCGCTGTATATACGCAATTCGTGTTAAGTGGTTAAAGGTCTGGGACTCAATTATTAAACAAGATCCCCCCCCCATCAGTTTCCCCATTATTTCCCTTGGGCAGTTTTTGCTGGTTCGCTCCAGGTGAGTCACTGTCCTTTTTTAAATGGTGGGCAATTGACGGGTTTCACTAGTTGCCTTAAGTTTATGCATAATGGGAGGCTGCGCACATTAAGCGACCTAAGAAAGGAATATGGCAAGTTCCCAATAGACACCTGTAGGTATCAGCAATTACAGCATTTCTGTAATGCCCACTTACGAGAGATTAGGGCAGAACCCCTTACAGATTTAGATATGATCTAAACAGCATATGGATACAGGGATGCTTTCTGTAACTTATAAGCTGCTGAATAAATGTAGCATCACCATAGGCCTTAGATTTTTTGGAGAATGGGAAAACAAGCTAGGCCGTTGCTTCTCAGACTCAGAGAGACAGAACATGCTAAGACTGGTAGATACATCCTCAATAAGTACTAAACCACAAGGGACAAACTACAAATTTCTTTCAAGGTGGTACAGGGTCCCGAAGACGCTGGCAATCGCATACCCCTCAGTGTCTGACAGATGCGGTATGCGGGCAACAAGGATCACATATCCACATTTGGTGGAAATGCACCTACATTAGGCCATTTTGGACCAAGCTCAGAAATCATATTTTTGAAATTACAACAATCTCGATAGGGGATGATCCCGTGCAGTGCCTTTTTTACGGTACTTAAAGTCTCAATAGGGCATTCAGGAAGAGTATAGTACCTGTTCTGTTTCAACTACAAGGCCATAAACATTATCTTCAGCATCATGTAGGGCTTACACTGACCTGGTGATCTTTTTATCCCTCGCATCAATTCAGACAGCTTAAACTCAATGAATAAACTCACGTTGAGGAGACAGACAATGAAGCCTTTCGAATTTTCCGTTTAATGATGGATATTCATAGGTAGAAAAACTATGAAGTTGTAAGCCACATGGAAAGATGTGTACATGAAGGCAGCATGCTCAGAAATTAAACCAGAAAGAGAGAAGGGGAGGGGATATACAGAACTACGGTGGGAGAAAAGGTTCAACTCAGACTGAAGCAGACAGGCAGATCAATAATAAACCAAATTATACACACACATGAAATTATACTAATTTACATGGTGTAACCCAACACTCCCCCTCTGAAATCTTTTCATAACCATAAACTTTTATATATATATTCAATAATGTCCAATACTGATAGATGTCCTGGAACCTGTAATGAGAACATGCAACAAGCAAACAAACATAAGTTCAACAGGATTGCAGAACATGTAGTAGTCCGACATATGACGTCTTCAGAGAATATGAAAAGTTCCAAGTAGAACTTGTAGTTAACAGCAACCTACTCCCCGCCTTGCCAAAAGCATGGCTAGTCCTTGCATAAGTCACTCACCTGGCAAAAGGAGCACTAACTCTGTAATTGGTCGAGAAAAGGTTAGTGTCGATCCTCACTTGGTTACCATGACTTCCACCTTGTTATCATCACTGGGCATAATATTAGTAATCAGACCCATAGGCCACTCATTACTTCCTTGTCCTTTAGAAGGATGAGATCTCCAACTTTAAGATTAGGCTTAGATGTTTACCATTTGTTATGACTTTGAAGATGATTCGCAGTCCCAATCTTTTGAGTTAGAAGCGAAGCTGGAGTAAGGATCACTGGAGCGTCAGGATCTGAAGATACCGGCACTAAAGGTCTTGTGTTTACTATGGCAGACACTTCAGCAAGAAAGGTAGACAAAGTCTCATGGGTGAGGGGTAAAAACTTGTGGTTCTGCAACATGGAGTCAAGAATTCTTCGTGCTACTCCAATAATTCATTCCCAGCATCCTCCCATATGTGAAGAATGTGGATGGTTAAACAACCAAGTACACCCATTGTTGGCCAGGAAATTGTCCAATTGCAGCTCTTTACATGCTCCAACGAAGTTGGTACCACAGTCAGATTTCAGCTGCTTGACATGTCCTCTGACAGAGAAGAATCTTAGTAGAGCACAGATGAAGGAAGAAGAATCCATAGACTCGATCACTTCTATGTGTATTGCTCGGATTCTGAGACAGGTAAACAATACAGCCCAACTTTTACTATTGGCAGATCCACCACGAGTTCTCCGAGTGATGACTGACCATGGGCTGAAAACATCTACTCCAACATAGGTGAAGGGTGGATCTGCCAGCATTCTTTTCCCTCCTTTAGTGGGGGTGCAGGTTCTACGCGGTCTCTGTCAAATATATTTTGCATAAAGTCCACAATGTGCTTTTGCCTCTCTGGTTTCCTGCTTAAGTTTTGCTTTAAGGAGGAAAATCTACTGATGGCCTGCTGCAAGTTGTTGAGCAATCTCTCTCTTGGGAGACGAAAAGGTAGGGGTGCTACCCAATTATTGGAGTCATCTTGAAAGAACTCATTGTTCATTACTTTGATAAATTCTTTGTCTTACATTGAAGGAGCCAGTTTATCATCTTCACTGGTGGCATTAAACACTGTAGAGCTGAGTTCGTCATCATGACAGAAGCAAGGGCTTGTGTAACCTGAGATACCATGTTGCCATTCATGGCTGGTTATCTTCTCTTTCCCCCAGTAGTGATGTGGGCATGGCTCAAAGTAAGTGTTTCGGCTATATGGCAGCACGTTTGTTTTGAATGACAAAATGTTGGTAGGTCTCTTCATTTTGCCTATACAGATGTTACCTATGATGACCCAACCTAGATCCATGCGCTGGGCAAATGGGGCATCTGGAGGTCCACTGACTTGTCTGTGTACCTTTTGAACTCTTAGAATGTCTCTTCTTAACAGAAGAAGGATTTGAGCATATTTGTCAAGCGATGGTATCTCATTTGCTATAACCTTCAGGTGAGGGTGATGGAATGCAACAGATGGAGTAGGGATTTCTTCCCTGTTAGCAGGTATCTGGTTGCACTCAACAAGTGTGGGCTGGGGTAGTTGCAAGTTACCTTTGAGAGAAGATACCATGAGTCCATAAACCCTTCTACCAGAAACCTCTATAGTCCCACTACAGGTACTCAAGGTATAAGGATGAGCTTCGCCTTTTATTTCAAATAGATCAAACAGTTCTGATTTTTAAGGTGATCTATTGCTATGATCATCTATGATATCATACTCCTTTAGAGTCCTTTCTGGTTGATCCTTGTGGTATATGTTTACCAAGCATATTTTAGCACAGGACTTATCACAACGGTCTTCTGTTTGTTTGCAGCCCCAACTGTGGTAGGAATGGGGAGTATGTCAGTCTTTTTCATGGATACTGGGCCTTTACGGTTCCTATAGTTGCCCTGAAGACTGGTACTTTTAGGAAAGCGTGAGAAGAGACTGCACTCACCGTAGGAAAAACTTGGATCCTTCTTGGTCTCTGCAATTTTCCTGATGAATTCGCAGAAGAAAGAGAATGGAGGGAAGGAAACCTTGTTTTCTCTTTTGTATGATGACCCTAATGCAGACCATTTCTTTTGCAGACCATACAGGAGCTTGGAGATGATTGGGTTTACCCCTCTTGCAGTGTCAAGGTAACTGAGTCCGGGTAGTTTTGGATCTGCCTTGGCTAGCTGAAGCTCAAGGAGAAGGTCACTAAGTCTCTGGAACTCTTTGTTGTCCTTATATCTGTGGAAAGTTTCCAGATGCATGAACAAAGCATTTTCTATAGCTTCTGGACTGCCATAACTTTGCTCTAGTTGATCCCATGCACCTGTGAGGCCTGCTGTAGGATTGTCCATGAAAACTGATCTTAATGGCTTAATGCGCGCAGAAGATAGAGGATCAAGCCACCTGATCAGCAGATCGAATTCTTCGGCAGCTGTAATGCCAAGATCACTGATTGCAGTACTGAAGGCACATTTCCAACTTCTGTAGTTCTCAGGTTGGTCATCAACACTTGTGAGACTAGTCTTTGTGAGCTCTCTGCTAAGTACGTACCTCACAAACTCTGCTGTTTCAGTTGTCTCTGCCCTTATGCAAGACGTTGTTGGCTGAATGGTGCTGATTGCACTATCTTTGACATTGTTGTTAAAGGACACAGGGAAATATGGTGCAGCAGATGCATTCAGGTGAGTTGCTTGCTTGAAGTCCGTTGTTGCAATGGTATGTTGGTTTGAGGCTGTAACAAAGACAGGAGATTGATGACTTGTTAGCACCTTGCTCTGATGCTCTGTGACGTAGGAAGGTTAGGTGAGCAAGCAGGAAAAGCACTGGAGTTATTGTGCATGCAGGAAGTTGCTGGAACCTCTTTAACTTGATGCTTTGAGGAAGTCTCTATGTTGTCAGGAGCATTGGAGACGATGGAGTGTACACTGCAGTGGCTTAGGACATAGTCTTTAGTGTGTTTGAGGGGATCTTGCATATCTGCTATGTTTAGGCTGATGCTGGCTTTCTCACTTGCACCTTCGTCTGCACTGATAGCTTGCTCTAGGACCCTTAGCTTTGCCATAGCTGCATCATGTTTACAGTGTTTGTTTACGATTTCTATTGCTGCTCTTTGACGTGCTGTTTGAGCTTCCAACTCCGCTCTTTGACGTGCTGTCTGGAGCACTGACTCAGTTTCCAACTCTGCTCTCTTTTCCGCGTATGCGACCTGCACCTTGCTGGCTTCCGCTTCTGCGCGGGTACCAAAAAGTCGCTCACTGAGTGTTGAGTATCTTGAAGTATGGGATTTAGAGGACTTAGAACATCTGGTGAAAACAGATCTGTGAGATGCAGTGTCCTGTAACAGCTCTATCTTTGCTTCTGCCTTTAATTTGGTTTGCTGGATTTGAGTTTCTAGATTATGATTCATCCAGTGAATCTTCTGTGTTCATACTTTGTAGAACATTAATTACCTTATTGCTGGTTGACTGATAAAGCTCATATGAGGCAGAGAGTTGTTCCATGGCACCTTCCAGTAGCAGAGTTCACGTTCAACAGACAGTGCATTTGTTTCAGAAGCAACTTTATCCCATAATAACTTTATACTAGTTGACAATTCTGTTCTTAAAGCATCATAATTCTCTATTAATCAAAGTTGGTTTGACTGAGCGTTTGGGTAATTCAGCAGGCTCAGAGTCTTGTGCTGGGGCTGCTGCGTGCTCACATTCAGAGCCGTGGTAACTCATGGCAGATAATGACTAAGTGATAAGCATGCAGGATCTGTGTGCTGTAATATAACACCAGGCAGCCTGGACTTAGGATATGAGGCTTACATGTGCTTCTCTTGTTCTTCCTTGCAAAGAGCGCAGTAATCTTGTCTGTATCAGTACTGTCATGCAGAAATCTTGTAATTAGGCTGTGAAACTTCGTTTTCCTACTGTTCTGTTTCAACTACAAGGGCATAAACTTTATCTTCAGCATCATGTAGGGCTTACACTGACCTGGTGATCTTTTTATCCCTTGCATCAATTCAGACAGCTTAAACTCAATGAATAAACTCACGTTGAGGAGACAGATGATGAAGCCTTTCGAATGTTCCGTTTAATGATAAATATTCATAGGTAGAAAAACTATGCAGTTGTAAGCCACATGGAAAAATGTGTACATAAAGGCAGCTTGCTCAGAAATTAAACCAGAAAAAGAGAAGGGGAGGGGATATACAGAACTATGGTGGGAGAAAAGGTTCAGCTCAGACTGAGGCAGACAGTTTAAAGACACAGAGCAATAATAAACTAAATTATACATACACATGAAATTATACTAATTCACATTGTGTAACACAACAGTACCACATCTGCTAGATGCTGCTAAAGCTCTAATCCTGGTCTTTTGGAAAAAGACACAAATAGCCACCATAGATCATTGTGTGATAATTAAAGAGGTCAAAAAATGGGACTTAAATTGAAGCAGTGGTCACAATGGCCATCAGCTTCCATCCCGGGTTGGGTGATATACAAAAAGAGGTTTTATTTTGGCACTTTGAATGAGACACACGGGTTATAAAAAATATGCATTTTTATTAAGGCGACGCCCTTTTGCAGGCTCTCCTCTCCTCCCCTCCCCTCCACCCCTGGGGGGATGTGGATGGCCTTGCTTGGGGTGTCGGTGCCATGCTTTACACACTACAGGCTATGCGTTCCCTTTGGAGCGCTGCCTCTCTAGTGTGCTTTCCATCGGGCGGCAGCATGGAGGTACAAATGGTCGGCACCGACATTGGGCGATTCATCGCCCAATCCTCTGGCACCACCTCTCCTGGCAGCCTATGCCTGCATGACGCTGATGTGGGTGTGGAGGCTATGCCCAATATAGTTACACCTCCCACTCACCTCATGTTTCAGCTGGACACACCATACCTCTCTGCACACCATCCCCAACCAGTCACTGGGCACTTTACAGGTATAGGGATCCTCTTTTGTTACTTTGTTATTATGCTATCTGGTCACTCTTTTGGCTCTCCCCTTCCCTCACTTCTTTCT
Source organism: Glandirana rugosa (assembly GCA_018402905.1). Classification (NCBI taxonomy): domain Eukaryota; kingdom Metazoa; phylum Chordata; class Amphibia; order Anura; family Ranidae; genus Glandirana; species Glandirana rugosa. The sequence continues at coordinate 500,845 of BLSH010093678.1, forward strand.
GTCCTATTGTTATAGGGCTATTTATATTTATATTCATCGCATCACTTATTTCCACAGAAGCCTCCCACATGGGTCAGCTTCCCTGATCATCACACATGTCCCTCTATCATGGTATCTGGTCTTTGGACGTGGTCCTTTTGGGGTTCATGTGTCAAAAACCCCCCCATCTCAGCTCCCCCCAGGGGATACCCCCCAGTGGGGTGTGTCCGGATCATCATTGGCATCGCTCCATGCAGCAAATATGGTAAACAACATACTCATTCCCAATGTTTTTAATATTTCCATATTTTTATTAATTACAGTTGCCTATACGCGCATGCTCCTGATGAGTGGATCATAACTTCACGAAACGCGTAGAGCCGATATATGCCGTATTAATTATTATTCAACTTGTCTTATGCTGCAGAGATTGTATTGTATGGAGCCAATTTTCATCATTTGTGAATTATGTATTTTGTTTCCAGTTCATATGTTACACATTTTTTAGTAGAGGAAATGCGCCCAATATATGTATTAAAAGATATATGGATTGTCTACAGTACTACCTCGATGAAAGTTGCCTTAATAAAAATGCATGTTTTTTATAACCCGTGTGTCTCATTCAAAGTCCCAAAAAAAACCCTCTTTTTGTATATCACCATAGATCATTGGATGAAACAGTTTAATAGGATTATGGAGGACGAGAAATGGGTATATGCTAAAAGCAACAGATTAGAAGAGTTTGCTGTTAAATGGCAACCATGGATAAACAATGTCATTGGATAGTGCCCTTTTTTTCTCTTCTTCTCTCCTCTCTTATTTTTATTCATTCTTACAATAGTAATGTATGCCTCTTTTTTACTTAAGCATGTGTAATAAATTAAAAAATGTTCAAAAATAAAGATTGCAAAAAAAAAAAATCCTGTCCAAAAAATACAGACCCTGACCTTGACCATGGCATTTGACCCTGACCTTTAACCCAAACACTAACCCTGGGGCTGCCCTAGATCAAGCCTTGATCTACTCATTTTTTATTTTTTTTTAATTAATTTTTTTAAATGATTTTTCTACACACTTTTTTTCTATCTCTGGAAGGACAGGGAATAATACAATGTATCTCTCTCCTCCATTCACAGAGACAGAAAACACGGGGGTGGGCTTCACAGTGACTGATAAGTGTGAAAGCTAATCAGAGGCTATCACAGCGATCAGATGACCCGGAATCGGACGTTCAGGGTCCCAATCATTAGAATGGGGCCCAGGGCTCTCGGTGAGACCCTGGTTTCTCTGCTGGGAGTTCTCCAAGCACAAAGGGGGATGCACAAATATGCGACCCCACAGAAAAAAGCCCAGTCCAGTGAGGATTCATATTCACGTGAAGGAGTTAAAGTGCTAAAACTGTGCAATAAATAGAAAATCTCATCAAATATATATACCAATATATATTCCATTGAACAAATGTAATCGTCAAAAGTGCCTAGTGCAGAGTGGCTCCAAACAAACAATAGAATTTAACGTGCTTGAGTGTACAATGAAATAAATGAAAAAAAAAGGATCATCCAATGCATATATTGGCAAACAATAAAAAATTAAGTTTTCCTTGTTGAAATATAGGTGGTGATTTCAGATGAATTGGTGAGCGATGATAAAGAACTACAGTCCTTTTGAAATGTGCAAAATATTCCACCAGAAGAAGAGGTATGTAGGAAATGTCCAAAACACTGAAGGAAAGGTCACACCTCCCTAGTGTGATAAATAGAACACTTATCAGAAGCTTGTGACACTGGTTAAGGTGGTCAATACAAGCCTTAGTTGTTTAGTCCTTGTTAGTCCTTTCCTCCCACGCTGTGTCTGTGTGAGGAAAGGAGAGCCGTTTAACCAGCAAGACTGTCAGTACATAGTTTACACTGCTAATCAGTGCCCTGATCATCAGTGTCCATCAGTGCAGCCTATCAGTGCTGCCGATCAGTGCTCATCAATGCTGCCTATTAGTGCCCATCAATACCGCCTATCAGTACTCATCAATTCCACCTATCAGTGCTCATCAATGCCACCTATCAGTGTTGTCTATCAGTGCTACCTATCGGTGCTCATCAATGCCGCCTATTACTGCCCATAAATGCTGCCTATCAGTGCCCATCTATTCCACATATCAGTGCCACGTATCAGTGCTCATCAATGCAGCCTATCAGTGCTGCCCATCAGTGCCACCAATTAGTGCTCATCAATGCCAGCAATCAGTTTCCATCAGTGCCACCTATCAGTGTTGCCTATCAGTGCTCAATGCCTGTCAGTGCCACCTATCAGTGCTCATCAATGCCACCCATCAGTGCTCATCAATGCCGCCTATCAGTGCAGCCTATGAGTGCTGCCTATCAGTGCTCATCAATGCCTGCCAGTGCTGCCTATCGGTGCAACCTATCATTGTTCATCAATGCTGCCTATCAGTGCAGCTTATTAGTTCTGCTTATCAGTACTCATCAGTGCCTATCAGTGCTGCCTATCAGTGCTCATAAATGCCACCTATCAGCGCAGCTTATCAGTGCTGCCTATCAGTGCTCATCAATCCTACCTATCAGTGCTCATTAGTGCCTCCTATCAGCCCTGCCTATCAGTGCCACCTATCAATACCTATCAGTACAGCTTATCAGTGCTCATCAATGCTGCCTTCCTCTTCAGAAGGGCTCTGAGCTGAGAGCATCTCTCTCATACAGCTCAGAGCCGGCATTGACAGTTTTCCCTCTCCCCTCCTTCCTACCTCGCACAGATGGCAGAGGAGACAGCCGATATGCTCCTTCTCCTGTAGTGATGTTCCGTCACTACACCGCAACGGCCATCTTGGTACATCCCGCACTTGGCCGCAGTAAGCCTGCAGTCAGAAGGCAGCAGCGGACATCTTCTTACACCCAGCCAAGTCTTGCATATCACACTTATTTTTACCAGTAAACTGAGTTTATATTGTGAAATACAGTATTTTGAAATCCGTGACAATGTCTTAATGTTGAATTTTAAAAGCAGCGGCAAGCCTGCTGATCTCACAGGTTTGCTAATCTGACAGAACACAGCTGCTTTTAAAATCCAACATCAAAACAGTGTGACAGATTTCAAAATACTGTATTTCACAATATAAGCTCAGTTTACTGGCAAAAATAAGTGTGAAATGCAAGACTTGGCTGGGTGTAAAAAGATGTCCACTGCCGCCTTCTGACTGCAGGCTTACTGCGGCCGAGTGCGTGGTGTACCAAGATGACCATTGTGGTGTAGTGACGGAACATCACTCCCGTTACCTAATCTGACTGGTCACCAATTCTGATGGAACACTGGCTCTGAGCTGTATAAGAGAGGCACTTTCAGCTCAGAGCCCTGCGACTAGCAACAACGCTGGGGACCCCGACAGTGGTTGAACGCCAGGGCCTGGTCACATGCACACTGGTTTATTGTAGAGTTTTTTTCTCCTAACAGAAAACATCAGTGCTAAAAATGCACCTAAGCCGCAGCATTTCAAACATCTTTAGTCCTGTTTAGATGCGTTCAGGCGCATTTGCTCCTCTTCTGAATGTGATTGTTCTGCGTTGAGGAGAGGAGCTTTGACTACCTCCAAACACTGCTGCAGAATCTAGTGCAGCTATGCATGGTAGCCAATCAGCTTCTAACTTTAGATTGATCAATTAAGCTTTCACAAAAAAAGAAAAATAACCCTCAAAGCTGATGCTCCTATGCACAGCGGCACAGATTTTGCATTCTCCAGTTTTAGCAAATCAACTCATTGAATTATTCCTAAATAATATACTGCTATGTTTTTTGATGTTCTTATATCTGCTTGGAGTTTGACTTTAAGCAGGAAGCCTTGCACTTCCATGAAAAAAATATAACTACAAAGCATTCTACTGAATTAAAAATAAATCCTGGAAGCTGATTGGTTTCTATGTAGGCTGCAGCAGATTTTGCATTCTCTAGTTTTAGTAAATCAATCCCTTTGTGTGCATGGATGCATAGGTGTTGATTTATTAATGGCAAATAGATTGTGCACTTTGCAAGTGCAGTTGCTCCAGAGCTTAGTAAATGAGGTTTACTTCACAAAGAATACCCAATCACATGATTGGATGATGAAAGTCAGCAGAGTGTTCCCTTATTTACTAAGCTCTGGAGCAACTGCACTTGCAAAGTGCATAGTCTATTTGCCTTTAGCAAATCAACCCAATAGGCTTTTATTGAGGGTGGTTCAGGGGCTTAGGCAAAAAATGCCCAAAGCCCCAAAAATGTCAGTTTAGGAGTAGTGTTGAGCGAATGGTCCAGGCCAAGGAAAAATTTGGCCCGAACATTGCCTATTTGGCGATCACCCAAATTTGGGGGGCGCTTGGCAGGATGTTCACCTGCTGAGTGTCCCACAATGCACTGCATGCTGCACAGTGCATTCTAAGCCCTGATTGGATAAAGCTTTGCATAGTCGAGTCATGGTGAAGCTGGTTGTTAAGGAGCGAGGCTGCCGTACATGAGTAATCAGATGTCAATGGGCTTCCCTGCTGACAGCTCAATAAATAAAAAACATTGTTGGCAATATAAAGCTGATTTGCCCATGTTTAGGGAGTGTTCGGGGAGCAAGCGATGCTCCCGCAAACACTCTACAATCATTTGTCTCTGGCCTCCTTTCCTTTTTTTTAATTGGCGGAGACTGGAGGACGGTGAGTGGTGCTTTTTGCGGCACCGCGGCATCACTTCTGGTTTCCCAGCCATCATTCACTGTGCTGTGTGGAGTGGAGCTTAGTGGACTGTACGTACGGGTGCGGTGAATCAGATTAGGAAGGCCTGAGCAGTGCCTATGATTCCGGCTGCTAATGGTAAGTGCCGATGACACGGGCCTCAGGCTCAGCCTTCTGCAGTGCACTGCTACTCTCTCAGTCTAGCCGCCCCTCCACTCCGCACACACTTCCCTGGCCTGCATTCCTCAGTCATTCTCCACTCAGACTGGCCCAGGCGAGGGGTGGATGATTGCATGGCTGGACTGGAGCATGAGGGTGACATTTTGAGGATTATTTACTGCCATGTGATGTCCAATCAGGAGGTGAGCTGATCTATATACTTTAATCTGTAATGCTGAGCTATATACCCTGATCTGTAATGTTGAGCTATGTACCCTGATCTCTGAGGCTGAGCTATATACCCTGATCTGTAATGCTGAGCTATATACCTTGATCTGTGAGGCTAAGCTATATACCCTGATCTGTAATGCTGGGCTATACACCCTGATCTGTGATGCTGAGCTATATACCCTGATCTGAGAGGCTGAGCTATATACCCTGATCTGTGAGACTGAGCTATATACCATGATCTGTGAGGCTGAGCTATTTACCCTGATCTGTGAGGCTAAGCTATATACCCTAATCTGTAATGCTTAGCAATATACCCTGATCTGTAATGCTGAGCTATATACCCTGATCTGTAAGGCTGAGCTATATACCCTGATCTGTAATGCTGAGCTATATACCCTGATCTGTAATGCTGAGCTATATACCCTGATCTGTGAGGCTAAGCTATAAACACTGAGCTGTAATGCTTAGCTATATACCCTGATCTGTGAGGCTAAGCTATATACACTGATCTGTAATGTTGAGCTATATATCCTGACATGTGATGCTGAGCTATATACCCTGATCTGTTATGCTGAGCTATATACCCTGATCTGTAATGCTGAGTTATATACCCTGTTCTGTAATGCTATGCTATATAACCTGATCTGTAATGCTGAGCTATATACCCTGATCTATAATGATGAGCTATATACCCTGATCTGTGAGGCTGAGCTATATACCCTGATCTGTAATTCTGAGCTATATACCCTGATCTGTAATTCTGAGCTATATACCCTGATCTATAATGTTGATCTATATACCCTGATCTGTGAGGCTGCGCTATATACCCTGATCTGTAATGCTGGGCTATATACCCTGATCTGTGAGGCTAAGCTATATAACTGATCTGTGAGGCTGCGCTATATACCTTGATCTGCGAGGCTACGCTATATACCCTGATCTGTAATGCTGAGCTATATACCCTGATATGTGATGCTGAGCTATATACCCTGATCTGTAATGCTGAGCTATATATCCTGATATGTGATGCTGAGCTATATACCCTAATCTGTGAGGCTGAGCTATAAATCTTGGTCTGTAATACTGAGCTATATACCCTGATCTGTGAGACTGAGCTATATACCATAATCTGTGAGGCTGAGCTCTATATCTTGGTCTGTAATGCTGAGCTATATACCCTGATCTGTGAGGCTGAGCTATATACCCTGATCTGTGAGGCTGCACTATATACCCTGATCTGTGATGCTTAGAAATATACCCTGATCTGTAATGCTGAGCTATATACCCTGATCTGTAAGGCTGAGCTATATACCCTGATCTGTAATGCTGAGCTATATACCATGATCTGTAATAATTAGCTATATACCCTGATCTGTGAGGCTGAGCTATATACCCTGATCTGTAATACTAAGCTATATACCCTGATCTGTGAGGCTAAGCTATATACCCTGATCTGTAATGCTGAGCTATAAACCCTGATCGGTGATGCTGAGCTATATACCCTGATCGGTGATGCTGAGCTATATACCCTGATCGGTGATGCTGAGCTATATACCCTGATCTGTGAGCCTGAGCTATATACCCTGATCTGTAATGTTGAACTATGTACCCTGCTCTGTAATGCTGATCTATATACCCTTATCTGTAATGCTGAGCTATACACACTGATCTGTAATGCTGAGCTATATACCCTGATCTGTAAGGCTGAGCTATATACCCTGATCTGTAATGCTGAGCTATATACCATGATCTGTAATAATGAGCTATATACCCTGATCTATGAGGCTGAGCTATATACCCTGATCTGTGAGGCTGAGCTATATGCCCTGATCTGTAATGCTGAGCTATATACCCTGATTTATGAGGCTGAGCTATATACCCTGATCTGTAATTCTGAGCTATATACCCTGATCTGTAATTCTGAGCTATATACCCTGATCTGTAATGTTGATCTATATACCCTGATCTGTGAGGCTGCGCTATATACCCTGATTTGTAATGCTGGGCTTTATGCCCTGATCTGCGAGGCTAAGCTATATACCCTGATCTGTAATGCTGAGCTATATACCCTGATCTGTGATGCTGAGATATGTACCCTGATCTGTTATGCTAAACTATATACCCTGATCTGTAATGCTGAGTTATATACCCTGATCTATGAGACTGAGCTATACACCCTAATCTGTGAGGCTAAGCTATATATCTTGGTCTGTTAGGCTGAGCTATATACCCAGATCTTTGAGGATTAGCTATATACCCTGATCTGTGAGGCTAAACTATATACCCTGATCTGTAATGCTGAGTTGTATACCCTGATCTGTAATGCTGAGCTATGTACCCTGATCTGTGAGACTGAGCTATATACCCTGATCTGTGAGACTGAGCTATATACCCTGATCTGTGAGGCTGAGCTATATACCCTGATCTGTGAGGCTGAGCTATATACACTGATCTGTAATGCTTAGCTATATACCCTGATCTGTAATGCTGAGCTATATACCCTGATCTGTAATGCTGAGCTATATACCCTGATCTGTATTGCTGAACTATACACCCTGATCTGTAATGCTGAGCTATATACCCTGATCTCTGAGGCTGAGCTATATACCCTGATCTGTAATGCTGAGCTATATACCCTGATCTGTGAGGCTGAGCTATTTACCCTGATCTGTAATGCTGAGCTATATACCCTGATCTGTAATGTTGATCTATATACCCTGATCTGTGAGCCTGAACTATATACCCTGATCTGTAATACTAAGCTATATACCCTGATCTGTGAGGCTAAGCTATATACCCTGATCTGTAATGCTGAGCTATATACCCTGATCAGTGATGCTGAGCTATATACCCTGATTGGTATTGCTGAGCTATATACCCTGATCTGTGAGCCTGAGCTATATACCCTGATCTGTAATGTTGAACTATGTACCCTGCTCTGTAATGCTGATCTATATACCCTTATCTGTAATGCTGAGCTATACACCCTTATCTGTAATGCTGAGCTATATACCCTGATCTGTAATGCTGAGCTATATACCCGGAGCTGTAATGCTGAGCTATATACTCTGTTCTGTAATGCTGAGCTATATACCCTAATCTGTGAGGCTGAGCAATATACCCTGATCTGTGAGGCTGAGCTATATACCCTGATCTGTGAGGCTGAGCTATATACCCTGATCTGTGAGGCTGAGCCATATACTTTGATCTGTAATGCTTAGCTATATACGCTGATCTGTAATGCTGAGCTATATACCCTGATCTGTAAGGTTGAGCTATATACCCTGATTGGTAATGCTGAGCTATATACCCTGATCTGTAATGCTGAGCTATATACCCTGGTCTGTAATGCTGGGTTATATACCCTGATCTGTGAGGCTAAGCTATATACCCTGATATGTGATGCTGAGCTATATACCCTGATCTGTTATGCTGAGCTATATACCCTGATCTGTAATTCTGAGCTATATACCCTGATCTATGAGACTGAGCTATATACCCTAATCTGTGAGGCTGAGCTATATATCTTGGTCTGTAATGCTGAGCTGTATACCCTGATCTGTGAGGCTGAGCTATATACCCTGATCTGTGAGGCTGAGCTATATACCCTGATCCGTGAGACTGAGCTATATATCCTGATCTGTGAGGCTGAGCTATATACCCTGATCTCTGAGGCTGAGCTATATACCCTGATCTGTAATGCTTAGCAATATACCCTGATTTGTAATGCTGAGCTATATATCCTGATCAGTAAGGCTGAGCTATATACCCTGATCTGTAATGCTGAGCTATATACCATGATCTGTAATAATGAGCTATATACCCTGATCTTTGAGGCTGCGCTATATATCCTTATCTGTGAGGCTGAGATATATGCCCTGATCTGTAATGCTGAGCTATATACCCTGATGTGTAATGCTGAGCTATAAACCCTGATTTGTGAGGCTGAGCTATATACCCTGTTCTGCAATTCTGAGCTATATACCCTGATCTGTAATGTTGATCTATATACCCTGATCTGTGAGGCTGCGCTATATACTCTGATCTGTAATGCTGGGCTATATGCCCTGATCTGTGATGCTAAGCTATATACCATGATCTGTAATGCTGAGATATATATACCCTGATCTGTAATGCTGAGTTATATACCCTGATCTGTTATGCTGAGCTATATACCCTGATCTGTAATGCTGAGCTATATACCCTGATCTGTGAGACTGAGCTATATACCCTAATCTGTTAGGCTGAGCTGTATATCTTGGTCTGTAATGCTGAGCTGTATACCCTGATCTGTGAGGCTGAGCTATATACCCTGATCTGTGAGGCTGAGCTATATACCCTGATCTGTGAGGCTGAGCTATACACCCTGATCTGTGAGGCTGAGCTATATACCCTGATTTGTGAGGCTGAGCTATATACCCTGATCTGTGAGGCTGAGCTATATACCCTGATCTGTAATGCTTAGCAATATACCCTGATCTGTAATGCTGAGCTATATATCCTGATCTGTGAGGCTGAGCTATATACCCTGATCTGTGAGGCTGAGCTATATACCCTGATCTGTGAGGCTGAGCTATATACTCTGATCTGTGAGGCTGGGCCATATATCCTGATCTGTGAGGCTGAGCCATATACCTGGATCTGTAATGCTGAGCTATATACCCTTATCTGTAATGCTGAGCTATATACCCTGATCTGTACTGCTGAGCTATATACCCTGATCTGTAATGCTGAGCTATATACCCTGAGCTGTAATGCTGAGCTATATACCTTGTTCTGTAATGCTGAGCTATATACCCTAATCTGTGAGGCTGAGCTATATACCCTGATCTGTGAGGCTGGGCCATATACCCTGATCTGTGAGGCTGAGCCATATACCTGGATCTGTAATGCTTAGCTATATACCCTTATCTGTAATGCTGAGCTATATACCCTGATCTGTAAGGTTGAGCTATATACCCTGATCTGTAATTCTGAGCTATATAACCTGATCTGTGAGGCTGAGCTATATACCCTTATCTGTGAGGCTGAGCTATATACCCTGATCTGTAATGCTGAGCTATATACCCTGATCTTTGAGGCTGAACTATATACCGTGATCTGTAATATTGAGCTATATACACTGATCTGTAATGCTGAGCTATATACCCTGTTCTGTAATGCTGAGCTATATACATTGATCTGTAATAATGAGCTATATACCCTGATCTGTGAGGCTGAGCTATATACCCTGATCTGTGAGGCTGAGCTATATGCCCTGATCTGTAATGCTGAGCTATATACCCTGAAGTGTAATGCTGAGCTATAAACCCTGAGTTGTGAGGCTGAGCTATATACCCTGATCTGTAATTCTGACCTATATACCCGGATCTGTAATGTTGATCTATATATCCTGATCTGTGAGGCTGCGCTATATACCCTGATCCGTGAGGCTGCACTATATACCCTGATCTGTAATGCTGGGCTATATGCCCTTATCTGTGAGGCTGAGCTATATACCCTGATCTGTGAGGCTGAGCTATATACCCTGATCTGTAAAGCTTAGCAATATACCCTGATTTGTATTGCTGAGCTATATACCCTGATCTGTAAGGCTGAGCTATATACCCTGATCTGTAATGCTGAGCTATATAACATGATCTGTAATAATGAGCTATATACCCTAATCTGTTAGGCTGAGCTATATATCTTGGTCTGTAATACTGAGCTGTATACCCTGATCTGTGAGGCTGAGCTATACACCCTGATCTGTGAGGCTGAGCTATATACCCTGATTTGTGAGGCTGAGCTATATACCCTGATCTGTGAGGCTGAGCTATATACCCTGATCTGTAATGCTTAGCAATATACCCTGATCTGTAATGCTGAGCTATATACCCTGATCTGTGAGGCTGAGCTATATACCCTGATCTGTGAGGCTGAGTTATATACCCTGATCTGTGAGGCTGAGCTATATACTCTGTTCTGTGAGGCTGGGCCATATATCCTGATCTGTGAGGCTGAGCCATATACCTGGATCTGTAATGCTGAGCTATATACCCTTATCTGTAATGCTGAGCTATATACCCTGATCTGTACTGCTGAGCTATATACCCTGATCTGTAATGCTGAGCTATATACCCTGAGCTGTAATGCTGAGCTATATACCCTGTTCTGTAATGCTGAGCTATATACCCTAATCTGTGAGGCTGAGCTATATACCCTGATCTGTGAGGCTGAGCTATATACCCTGATCTGTGAGGCTGAGATATATACTCTGATCTGTGAGGCTGGGCCATATACCCTGATCTGTGAGGCTGAGCCATATACCTGGATCTGTAATGCTTAGCTATATACCCTTATCTGTAATGCTGAGCTATATACCCTGATCTGTAAGGTTGAGCTATATACCCTGATCTGTAATGCTGAGCTATATACCCTGATCTGTAATGCTGAGCTATATAACCTGATCTGCGAGGCTGAGCTATATACCCTTATCTGTGAGGCTGAGCTATATACCCTGATCTGTAATGCTGAGCTATATACCCTGATCTTTGAGGCTGAACTATATACCGTGATCTGTAATATTGAGCTATATACACTGATCTGTAATGCTGAGCTATATACCCTGTTCTGTAATGCTGAGCTATATACATTGATCTGTAATAATGAGCTATATACCCTGATCTGTGAGGCTGAGCTATATACCCTGATCTGTGAGGCTGAGCTATATGCCCTGATCTGTAATGCTGAGCTATATACCCTGATGTGTAATGCTGAGCTATAAACCCTGAGTTGTGAGGCTGAGCTATATACCCTGATCTGTAATTCTGACCTATATACCCGGATCTGTAATGTTGATCTATATACCCTGATCTGTGAGGCTGCGCTATATACCCTGATCCGTGAGGCTGCACTATATACCCTGATCTGTAATGCTGGGCTATATTCCCTGATCTGTGAGGCTGAGCTATATACCCTGATCTGTGAGGCTGAGCTATATACCCTGATCTGTAAAGCTTAGCAATATACCCTGATTTGTATTGCTGAGCTATATACCCTGATCTGTAAGGCTGAGCTATATACCCTGATCTGTAATGCTGAGCTATATAACATGATCTGTAATAATGAGCTATATACCCTGATCTGTGAGGCTGAGCTATATACCCTGATCTGTGAGGCTGAGATATATGCCCTGATCTGTAATGCTGAGCTATATACCCTGATGTGTTATGCTGAGCTATAAACCCTGATTTGTGAGGCTGAGCTATATACCCTGTCCTGCAATTCTGAGCTATATACCCTGATCTGTAATGTTGATCTATATACCCTGATCTGTGAGGCTGCGCTTTATACTCTGATCTGTAATGCTGGGCTATATGCCCTGATTTGTGAGGCTAAGCTATATACCATGATCTGTAATGCTGAGCTATATACCCTGATCTGTGATGCTGAGTTATATACCCTGATCTGTTATGCTGAGCTATATACCCTGATCTGTAATGCTGAGCTATATACCCTGATCTGTGAGACTGAGCTATATACCCTAATCTGTTAGGCTGAGCTATATATCTTGGTCTGTAATGCTGAGCTGTATACCCTGATCTGTGAGGCTGAGCTATATACCCTGATCTGTGAGGCTGAGCTATATACCCTGATCTGTGAGGCTGAGCTATATACCCTGATTTGTGAGGTTGAGCTATATACCCTGATCTGTGAGGCTGAGCTATATACCCTGATCTGTAATGCTTAGCAATATACCCTGATCTGCAATGCTGAGCTATATACCCTGATCTGTAAGGCTGAGCTATATACCCTGATCTGTAATGCTGAGCTATATTCCATGATCTGTAATAATGAGCTATAAACCCTGATCTGTGAGGCTGAGCTATATACCCTGATCTGTGAGGCTAAGCTATATGCCCTGATCTGTAATGCTGAGCTATATACCCTGATGTGTAATGCTGAGCTATAAACCCTGATTTGTGAGGCTGAGCTATATACCCTGATCTGTACTTCTGACCTATATGCCCTGATCTGTAATGTTGATCTATATACCCTGATCTGTGAGGCTGTGCTATATACCCTGATCCGTGAGGCTGCGCTATATACCCTGATCTGTAATGCTGGGCTATATGCCCTGATCTGTGAGGCTAAGCTATATACCCTGATCTGTAATGCTGGGCTACATACCCTGATCTGTGATGCTGAGCTATATACCCTGATCTTTTATACTGAGCTATATACCCTGATCTGTAATTCTGAGTTATATACCCTGATCTGTGAGACTGAGCTATGTACCCTAAGTGTAATTCTGACCTATATACCCTGATCTGTAATGTTCATCTATATACCCTGATCTGTGAGACTGAACTATATACCCTGATCTGTGAGGCTGAGCTATATACCCTGATCTGTGAGACTGAGCTATATACCCTGATCTGTGAGGCTGAGCTATAAACCCTGATCTTTAATGCTTAGCTATATACCCTGATCTGTAATGCTGAGCTATATACCCTGATCTGTAATGCTGAGCTATATACCCTGATTTGTAATGTTGAGCTATATATCCTGATCTGTAATGCTGAGCTATATAACCTGATATGTAATGCCGAGCTATATACCCTGATCTGTGAGGCTGAGCTATATACCCTGATCTGTAATGCCGAGCTATATACCCTGATCTGTGATGCTGAACTATTTACCCTGATCCGTAATGCTGAGCTATATAACCTGATCCATAATGTTGAGCTATATACCCTGATCTGTGAGGCTAATCTATATACCCTGATCTGTAATGCTGAGCTATATACCCTGATCGGTGATGCTGAGCTATATACTCTGATCGGTGATGCTGAGCTATATACCCTAATCTGTGAGCCTGAGCTATATACCCAGATCTGTAATGCTGAACTATATACCCTGCTCTGTAATGCTGAGCTATATACCCTTATCTGTAATGCTGAGCTATATACCCTGATCTGTAATGCTGAGCTATATACCCTGAGCTGTAATGCTGAGCTATATACCCTGTTTTGTAATGCTGAGCTATATACCCTAATCTGTGAGGCTGAGCTATATACCCTGATCTGTGAGGCTGAGCTATATACCCTGATCTGTGAGGCTGAGCTATATACTCTGATCTGTGAGGCTGGGCCATATACCCTGATCTGTGAGGCTGAGCCATATACCTGGATCTGTAATGCTGAGCTATATACCCTTATCTGTAATGCTGAGCTATATACCCTGATCTGTAATGCTGAGCTATATACCCTGATCTTTAATGCTGAGCTATATACCCTGAGCTGTAATGCTGAGCTATATACCCTAATCTGTGAGGCTGAGCTATATACCCTGATCTGTGAGGCTGAGCTATATACCCTGATTTGTGAGGCTGAGCTATATACTCTGATCTGTGAGGCTGGGCCATATACCCTGATCTGTGAAGCTGAGCCATATACCTGGATCTGTAATGCTTACCTATATACCCTTATCTGTAATGCTGAGCTATATACCCTGATCTGTAAGGTTGAGCTATATACCCTGATCTGTAATGCTGAGCTATATACCCTGATCTGTAATGCTGAGCTATATAACCTGATCTGTGAGGCTGAGCTATATACCCTTATCTGTGAGGCTGAGCTATATACCCTGATCTTTGAGGCTGAACTATATACCGTGATCTGTAATATTGAGCTATATACACTGATCTGTAATGCTGAGCTATATACCCTGTTCTGTAATGCTGAGCTATATACCTTGATCTGTGAGACTGAGCTATATACCCTGATCTTTGAGGCTGAGCTATATACATTGATCTGTGAGGCTGAGCTATATACTCTGATCTGTGAGGCTGAGCTATATACCCTGATCTGTGAGGCTGAGTTATATACCCTGTTCAGTGAGGCTGAGCTGTATACTTTGTCCTGTGAAGCTGGGGCTGTATACTCTGTCCTGTGATGCTGAACTGAATACTCCTGTAACTATGGGTGGAAGCAGGTGGAATACAGGGGATGGAGTGGGTGGATTCTATAAGGGGTAGGGCTTATGAGAAGTGGGGGTGGTCAAAAAGGAAGGGCAGGTTCTAGCGCCCCCCCATCCTAAAACTTCACCAGCCGCCATTGATACTAACTAAATTTTGCCTAAATTCATGTATCCTGATGGAGTAAGGAGACTTCCCAATGGAGAACCAGAGGAACAAAAACCTGACATAGGTTGTAACCCTTCTCTGCCCAAGTTTTGGTTGGAGTTGAGCTTTAACTTACAGGTCTAGAAGTTAGGTTTCCCAAGTTTCCTAATAATAGACCACAAAACTTAAAATACACAGTAAGTCTAACAACTGAATTTGGTAATAGCATCTACTTAAGCACACTCTCCTTGTTTAATGAAAATAGTTATGCACGGTTTGTGCTTTCGTACATTTCTATATAAATTTATTTCATAATGAACTACACTGGAGAAAGCCTACAGACAAGTAGCAAATGGAAGTTCATTAGCCCCAGCCAACGCAATCTGCGATAGCAGGAGGAAGACCTAAAAAGCAATAATGTGCTCACAGGTGTTCGATGTAGCAGTCCACAACTGTGCCATGTATCACTAAGAGGTGAGATTCATTATTACACACCATTTGTTGGCTGACAATAGGCTATTAAATGGTCCATTTGCTGCAGGCCAGTCGGCTCTTTTACATTTTCAGTTTAAAAATGACTATTACAGTGCATGTATCTTCCCGACACCACCTCCCTTTGTCCTCCCCGAGCAGCATATGACGCTTTCAACAATACAGAGAACGTTGGCTAAGAAATGTAACAAGGCAAACAGGTTTTGTTTCCTAAATTCGAATGGTGCCATGTGTGTTATATTTTAAGAAACATAAGAAGATAAATGCCAAAGGGCCAGTCAGATGGGCACTTCTGATGCCATCTCCAGCCACTGAAATGAAAGTAAAAAGGGCATGATTTCACTTTGTTGCCAATAGATAAGATTTCAGTTCTACTCATGTTAAATTTGAATTATATGCCATTTACAGCTGAAGGAAAAATACATACTTTTTTTACTACCTCTAGACGAATATTTTTAAAGGACCTATAAATGTAAAGTAGTAGAACTAAAGGCAAAACTTTTTTTTTTTCATTTTGATTGGTGAATGGTCTAAGAAATCCCATAGTGCTTTGGGAATCCCTAGTCCTTTGTCATGGCTGCACCTTGTATTCAATACTGATTTGTAAAAAAAGGATATATTTGAATAATAAAAAATACAGTGCAATACACACATATAGAGTATATATACAGTCAGGTCCATAAATATTGGGACATCGACACAATTCTAATGTTTTTGGCTCTATACACCACCACAATGGATTTGAAATGAAACAAACAAGATGTGCTTTAGCTGCAGACTTTCAGCTTTAATTTGAGGGTATTTAAATCCAAATCAGGTGAACGGTGTAGGAATTACAACAGTTTGTATATGTGCCTCACACTTTTTAAGGCACCAAAAGTAATGGGACAATTGGCTGCTCAGCTGTTCCATGGCCAGGTGTGTGTTATTCCCTCATTATCCCATTTACAAGGAGCAGATAAAAGGTCCAGAGTTAATTTCAAGTGTGCTATTTGCATTTCGAATCTGTTGCTGTCAACTCTCAATATGAGATCCAAAGAGCTGTCACTATCAGTGAAGCAAGCCATCATTAGGCTGAAAAAACAAAACAAACCCATCAGAGAGATAGCAAAAACATTAGGTGTGGCCAAATCAACTGTTTGGAACATCCTAAAAAAGAAAGAACGCATTGGTGAGCTCAGCAACACCAAAAGACCCGGAAGACCACGGAAATCAACTGTGGGGGATGACTAAAGAATTCTTTCCCTGGTGAAGAAAACACCCTTCACAACAGTTGGCCAGATAAAGAACACTCTCCAGGAGGTAGGTGTATGTGTGTCAAAGTCAACAATCAAGAGAAGACTTCACCAGAGTGAATACAGAGGGTTCACCACAAGACGTAAACCATTGGTGAGCCTCAAAAACTGGAAGGCCAGATTAGATTTTGCCAAACAACATCTAAAAAAGCCTTCACGGTTCTGGAACAACATCCTATGGACAGATGAGACCAAGATCAACTTGTACCTGAGTGATGGGAAGAGAAGAGTATGGAGAAGGAAAGGAACTGCTCATGATCCATAGCATACAACCTCATCAGTGAAGCATGGTGGTGGTAGTGTCATGGCGTGGGCATGTATGGCTGCCAATGGAACTGGTTCTCTTGTATTTATTGATGATGTGACTGCTGACAAAAGCAGCAGGATGAATTCTGAAGTGTTTTGGGCAATATTATCTGCTCATATTCAGCCAAATGCTTCAGAACTCATTGGACAGCGCTTCACAGTGCAGATGGGCAATGACCCGAAGCATACTGCGAAAGCAGCCAAAGAGTTTTTTAAGGGAAAGAAGTTGAATGTTATGCAATGGCCAAGCCAATCAACTGACCTGAATCCGATTGAGCATACATTTCACTCGATGAATACAAAACTGAAGGGAAAATGCCCCAAGAACAAGCAGGAACTGAAGACAGTTGCAGTAGAGGCCTGGCAGAGCATCACCAGGCATGAAACCCAGCGTCTGGTGATGTCTATGGACGACGAAAACAGTCGTCAGTGTAGTAGTT
>BLSH010093678.1:537064-559628 GCA_018402905.1 Glandirana rugosa
TATTCGCTAATGTATTCCTGTTTGTCCTCCCAGCCAATCTAGTCTCGGGACCTGCTTCCTGATGGGCTGGGCGGAAAAACAGGAAGACCTTAGCAGGAGTCTTAGGACCCGCCTCCTGTTCGGCCCAAAGGAGAAGCAATGTCCCTGACAGCAGCAGTCTTTCCTAGGAGCCCTAGCCCGGATTCAGCAGAGCATCGCCACCTCGTCCTCCTCCCCGCACCTCTTCCGCAGTACGGTAAGGCCGTGGATCGTGTGTGCGTGCGTGGGGGGGGTCAGCGGTGTTAGTGTTAGAGGATTGCGACCTATCGAGTGTTGGATTGGGGGTGGGAGCTTGGTGTGGTGCGAGTGTATCGATCGAGAGCTGCTCGGGGTGGGGTGCTAGTGAGAGTGAGGGGGTCAGGTCTGCTTGCTGCCCCCCCCCCCCCAAATTTTGACCACTGATCCTGTTCTCTTTGTATTGCTTCCTTTCTGTGAAATCCCTGGTGTTCCTGCTAATCCCTCTGCTTTCCTATTAAAAACCGATCACACTGAGCAGGAGAGCGCGCCTGCTCTCCTCCAATGATCAGACTTGTCCTGACATGCCCCCCCTGCACAGCCATTCACTGGGAAGCTCAATGTGCTGTTGCTTCTCCTCCCCCAGATCTTATGCAGCTGAGAACAGAGGAAATGTAATCACTTATAAAAAAGGGATAAAAAAGGTATTTATAATGTTTTTTTATATCCATACACAAATGTTTTGCCTTTCATTTCTATTTTAAACTTAATGGGTTGTTTTACAAGGTGATCATTTGCAACCACGTTAAGGATGAATTTCCCCACAGTATTTGCTGCTGCATAGGTCAGAGGAGCTTGTTTTAAAACCAAATTATTGCTTGTTAAATCCACACAAACCCCCACCCTAGTACATGATCTGACACTTTCTATCCTGCAGTCCCAGGGATCGTCACTCACCGGACTGGTTGGTTCCTTAACCTCCTCCCGCCCGCGCCATAGCCGAATGACGGCTACAGCGCGGCTCTAAAATGCCAGGAGGACGTCAATAGACGTCCTCCCATTTGGCATGTGCTGGGCGCGCTCCCGCGGGCGCGAGCGGCACGTGCACGCGCCGCTCGCGCCCGCGGGAGCGTGCCCGCGGGTCGGGTGGACCCGATGTCCGCCGGAGACCTGTGATCTCCTTTCAGAGAGGAGGAACGGGGAACCGCCGAAGTAAACACGGCGGTTCCCCGTTCTGTGAATGGGACACAACAGATCTACTGATCCCTGTCACTGGGATCAGTTAGATCTGTTATGTCCCGGCCAACCCCGCCCCCCCACAGTTAGAACACGCCTAGGGAACATTTGTTAACCCCTTCACTGCCCCCTGCTGGTTAACCCCTTCACTGCCAATGACATTTATACAGTAATTAGTGGACATTTAAATTTCTGATCGCTGTATAAATGTCATTGGTCCCAAAAAAGTGTCAAAAATGTCCGACATGTCCGCCCCGATATCGTAGTCACAATAAAAATCGCAGATCGCCGCCATTACCAGTAAAAAAAATAAAATAAATAAAAACGCCATAAATCAATGTCCAGAGTTTGTAAATGCTATAACTTTTGCGCAACCCAATCAATAAACGCCGATTGCGATTTTTTTTTACCAAAAATATGTAGAAGAATATAAAACGGTCAAAACTGATGAATAAATTTGTTTTTTTATTTTTTATTTTTGGATATTTATTATAGCAAAAAGAAAAAATATTGTTTTTTTTTCAAAATTGTCGCTCTTTTTTTGTTTATAGCGGCGATCAGAAATGACGCAGAGGGGATCAAATACCACCAAAAGAAAGCTCTATTTGTGGGAAAAAAAGGACGCAAATTTTGTTTGGGTACAACGTCGCACGACCGCGCAATTGTCATTCAAAGAGCGACAGCGCTGAAAACTGAAAATTGGTTCGGGCAGGAGGGGGGTTTAAGTGCCCAGTAAGGAAGTGGTTAAAGTCACACCTCTGCTGTTCTCCTGTTCCTCCTGTGCCGCTCCAAGGATCTCTCTCCTCCCTGGCTGCACCCAAACTCCCAGGTCCCAAGGTCACCCTCCCCAGACTGGGGGAGACCTCTTGTGTAGGGACTTGCTCTACAGTGCCTCTGCTACATCTCCAGACTTCCACCCGACTCTACTCCTCCCAGATTGGGCTGACTCAGAGTATTTAAGGAGGCCTGCCCCCTGACAACCCTGCATGGGGATTGGTCAGGGCTCCTTAGAATACTCCAGATGGCTCCACCTGCCTCCCAACTTTCTGCCCAGGAAGGTTATGGTGACTTCATCTGTTTAGTCCACCCAATCCTCCCTGAGACTCTCCTCCCAGCTCAGATCAAAACACCCAGGCCTGCACAATACAGTCAGGCCTGACTAAATTTACCCCCCCTAGCCAAAATCTTGCTAGAAAACACACAAACTCTGTGGGGGTGCTACAGCAGTAAGTAAAAAAATATAGTTTTTTTTAATAATTGTCGGTATTTGTGTTGTTTATAGCGCAAAATATTAAAACCATAGAGGTGATCAAATACCACCAAAAGAAAGCTCTATTTGTGAGGGGAAAAACAAAGACATACATTTTATTTGGGTGCAGCGTTGCATGGCCACAAATTGCCAGTAAAATTAACACAGTGCCATATCGCAAAAAAATGGCCTGGTCATGAAGGAGGGGCAAATCTTCCGTAGCTGAAGTGGTTAAGGAAAAGTAGTACTGTAGTCGAAAAAACAACCTTTGCAGGTTTAAGCACCTGTATTATTGCATATTAATTCTTCATGGGCATGCCTGGGGTATGTTCATTGCATATATATTTTGTGCTAAAAGGCGTCCCTCTTTCTTGTCTCAGAAAGTTGATAGTTGTGTTCCTTAAGCATCCAGGGCGTAGTCCCATAAAGTTTTCCGCAATCCTCCTTCAAAGTTTGTCTGTTTTTTTCTTGTCTATTTCTTTCACTACACTTTATCCTTTGAGAAATACAGAAACATGTTGAGCTTTGTGTTCCTGCTAACCTGGCTGACACACCAGTCCGAAGTCTTTAATATTGCATCTTACAGCTTTTCTCTGTGTTCTTGAACGACGCTCACCCGCTCCCACCTTTCTATAGGATTCCATAAATATTTCATCATCTGCGCCTTCTCAACGCTCCCAAAATATATCACCTTAGCCTGCAGAGGGCCGAGATTCGTTCAGCGGATTCTTGCATGGGTATTGACTCATCAACGGCACTACAACTTCTTAAAATTAGACTGGAAGGTTTGTTGCAATGTGTAAATCCTGTTATGAAGAGAGAAATCAGAGTTGAATAATACATAGAAGAGGTTTAATCTGTATGTCGGTGAGCATGTCTTCCAACAAGGTAGCAAAGGCTTTTCAGATCATTGTATTTCCGCAAAGACTGCTGTGGTTGTATGCTGTGCATGTTGTTTTTAAAGCTCAGCTGCAGGCAAGCAGTTAAATACATAATTGAGATGGAAATATGTGAACTGACTATCTCAAATATTTATAATTCTGTTCCGCCAAGCTTGTGATCCAGGAACCTCTTCCAAACAGCATAACCAGGTAATTGACATTGCTTCTTATTGCTATAATTAAAGTGACACTAAACTCTGGTTTAAAAAACAAAAACTAATTCTATTTAACTTTGCATTTTTTAACCACTTCCTTACTGGGCACTTAGTGAAGGGGTTAAATATGTTCCCTGGCTGTGTTCTAACTGTGGGGGGGATGGGCTGGTCGGGACATAACAGATCTAACTGATCCCAGTGACAGGGATCAGTAGATCTGTTTGTCCCCTGTCACAGAACGGGGAACCGCCGTGTTTACATCGGCGGTTCCCCGTTCTACAGCTCTGTAAGGCGATCGCGGGTCAGGAGCGGACATCGAGTCCGCTCGACCCGCTGGCACGCCCACGCAGCGTACGGCGGCCGCGCGCGCGCGCCGCCGCCGCCCAGGGCGCGCAGGGGGCGTGTGAAGGGGAGGACGTCCATGGACGTCCACCCGGATTTTCAGATCCACGCTGCAGACGTCTTTCGTCTATAGCGCGGATCTGTACAGGTTAACTAAGAAAAAAACATTGTCTATTGCTCCCAGCCTCCTCCAATCCTCCAAATTCTTTTCTTTTTCTTTGCTGCTGTGATCTGACTCCCTGCTAAAGGGTGGCTACATTCCACTGTATGTAGGAATGTACAGTTACGTCCATATATACCGTATTTTTCGCTCCATAAGACGCACCTGACCATAAGACGCACCTAGGTTTTAGAGAAGGAAAACAAGGAAAAGAAAATATTCTGAACCAAATGGTGTACTAAAATATTTATCGATGCCCATGAAATGCAGCCTGACCAGTGTCCATGAAATACAGCCATATACCAGAGTCCCCATGCAATACAGCCATATACCAGTGCCCATGAAATACAGCCATATACCAAGAGTGCCCATGCAATACAGCCATACACCAGTGCCCATGAAATACAGCCATATACCAGAGTGCCCATGAAATACAGCCATATACCATTGTCCATGAAATACAGCCATATACCAGTCCTATGAAATACAGCCATATACCAGTGCCCATGAAATACAGCCATATACCAGTGCCCATGAAATACAGCCATATACCAATGCCCATGAAATACAGCCATATACCAGTTCCCATGAAATACAGCCATATTCCAGTGCCCATGAAATGCAGCCATATACCAGAGTGCCCATGAAATACAGCCATATACCAGTGCCCATGAAATACAGCCATATACCAGTGCCCATGAAATACAGCCATATACCAGAGTGCCCATGAAATACAGCCATATACCATTGTCCATGAAATACAGCCATATACCAGTCCCATGAAATACAGCCATATACCAGTGCACATAAAATACAGCCATATACCAGTGCCCATGAAATACAGCCATACACCAGTTCCCATGAAATAAAGCCATATTCCAGTGCCCATGAAATACAGCCATATACCAGTGCCCATGAAATACAGCCATATACCAGTGCCCATGAAAGCCTTACCTGTGTCAGTGAAATGCAGCCTGACCTGTGCCTTACCACACAAAGCTGACAGGGAGACAAATTTGAATATCCCGGTGCCCGCTGTGATGATGTCATCAGACATCGCCTGTCACTCAGATAGCAGGCAGAGCAGCCCGAAAAAAGTGTGTCTTATGTGCGAAAAATACGGTATTTGGACACAGGCACAATTTTAGTTTTTTTCAGGTATTTACCAAAACATATTCAAGCTATGTTTATATAATGGATCTGGGCTGAAAGTGCACACTTGCAGGTTTAATTTGAGTGTATGTACATCCAAATTGGAGGAAGGGTTTAGGAATTACAACTCTTAGGCCTCATACACACAGGCGTTTGCAAAAAAATAAGCAAAACGCCGGGCCTGACGTGAGGGAAAAAATCACAGTTTTTCTCTGCGTTTTGCATTGACGTCAATGCACGTTTTTTCACGCTAGCTTTCAGTGGCGTTTTCTGCATCTATTCAAAATCAATGGTTCCCTATGGGAGCCCATTGATTTGAATAGAAGCCACACCAGAAGTCGGATCACGATGATCCGACTTGCGGCACGACTTGTGTGCTAGAGCTCTTAAAGGGTTCCCCCCCCAAGAGCATACCAGACTCTTCGATCTGGCATAGATTTTAAGAGGAACCCCTAAAAATCCATACCAGACCCTTATCTGAGCACGCAGCCTGGCAGGCCAGGAAAGGGGGTGGGGACGAGCGAGCCCCCCCCGGACCGTACCAGGCCACATGCCCTCAACATGGGGAGTATGGGTGCTTTGGGGCAGGGGGGGGCTCTGCGCCCCCACCCCAAAGCACCTTGTCCCCATGTTGATGGGGACAAGAGCCTCTTCCCGACAACCCTGGCCGTTGGTTGTCGGGGTCTGCGGGCGGGGGCTTATCGGAATCTAATAAGGGGGCCCTCAGATGCCGGCCCCCCACCCTATGTAAATGAGTATGGGGTACATCGTACCCCTACCCATTTACCTGCAAAAAAAAAGTGAACAAAAAAAACCACTACACAGCTTTTTAAAATATTTTATTAAATCAGCTCCGGCATCTTCTCCCCTCTCTTCTTTCTGCGGCTCTTTTGCGGGGTCTTGGGTGTTCTGAGGGGTCTTCTGTCTTCTGCAGGGTCTTCGGCTCTTTTGCCGCTGTCTCCTCAGCTAGCTTCTTCTTCTGCTTCTTCTGCTTCTGGAGATGTTGACTCGTTGCTCTCTTCCACTCGAATGTCGGGTCCATGCTGCGCGGTTGCCTTATATTGGCATGGGGGCGGGGGCACACGCTGACGTCATCATGAGCCCCGCCCTCATGATGGCACATCTTGGGGCGGGCCATCCCATCACAGGCCCGCCCCAGGATGTGACGTCATGAGGGCGGGGCTCATGATGACGTCAGCGTGTGGCCCCACAGGTAAAAGGCCTGGAGTTGATTCTAAGTGTGGTACTTGCATTTGGAATCTATTACTGTGAACCTATATCATGCGTTCAAAGGAGCTGTCCATGCAAGTGAAACAGGTCATTGTAAGGCTTCAAAAATGAAAGAAATCCACCCGAGAGACAGCAGCAACTTTAGGAGTGGCCAAATGAACAGTTTGGTACATTGTGAGGAAAGAAGAACACACTGGTGAGCTCAGCAATATAAAAAGGCCTGAATGTCCATGGGAGCCAATAGGATAACTTCTCCTCTCAGCCAATCAGGTGAAGGGTCTCAGGACCTGCTTCTTGATTGGCAGGGAGGAGAATCAGGAAGACAATAGCGAATATTAATTTGCTATTGTCACACAACTGGGTGGGCTCCAGGTGCAGTGCTCTGTGCCCCAAGCCCACCCTTTTTTAAGCCAATTAGAACCTCAGGCTCTAATCATGTGCTTCTAAAAAAAACCTCCATTGGTATCCATGTGTCCGGCGCCCTGTGTGTACAGGGTGGGCCATTTATATGGATACACCTTAATAAAATGGGAATGGTTGGTGATATTAATTTCCTGTTTGTGGCACATTAGTATATGTGAGGGGGGGAAACTTTTCAAGATGGGTAGTGATCATGGTGGCCATTTTGAAGTCAGCCATTTTGAATCCAACTTTTGTTTTTTCAATAGGAAGAGGGTCATGTGACACATCAAACTTATTGGGAATTTCACAAGAAAAACAATGGTTTTAACGTAACTTTATTCTTTCATGAGTTATTTACAAGTTTCTGACCACTTATAAAATGTGTTCAATGTGCTGCCCATTGTGTTGGATTGTCAAGGCAACCCTCTTCTCCCACTCTTCACACACTGATAGCAACACCACTAACAGGAAGTTAATATCACCAACCATTCCCATTTTAATAAGGTGTATCCATATAAATGGCCCACCCTGTAGATTAGGGGCCGGGCGCATGGATTAGGGGGGCGCGCCACTGATGGGATGTGTATTTTGTAGTATGCATAGAACAATGCACATGACTGCAACTGATGTGCACTGCATGTTCCAAACACATGGAATTGAGGAGGAAAAGAAGAGGTTTGGGAGCTTGCATGGAAGCAGAAAAACATAGTAAGAAATGATTTCATTAAAAAAAAAGGGAAAAACAGAAAATGTTACTTATCCTTCTTACACAATGAGCTCCTGCACAGAGCAAGTGTCCAAGGATCCCAACGTAAAGTTGACTGATGTTTAAGGAGTAGTGGGTGTGGTGCTGCTCTGCTAATTATGTTACATGTATATGTGTGTGGTGCCCTTTAACCACTTGCCCACTGGGCACTTAAACCCCATTCCTAACCGGACCAATTTTCAGCTTTCAGCGCTCTCACATTTTGAATGTTAATTACTCAGCCATGCAACACTGTACCCATATGAAATTTGTGTCCTTTTTTAGCTTTCTTTTGGTGGTATTTAATCACCACAGTTTTTTTTATTTTTGCACTATAAATGAAAAAAGGCTGAACATTTTGTAAAAAAAAATGCATTTTCTTTGTTTCTGTTATAAAATTTTGCAAATTAGTAATTTTTCTTCATACATTTTGCACAAAATTTATACTGCTATACATCTTTTTTAAAAATAACCCAAATAAGTGTATATTATTTGGCCTTTGTGAAAGTTATAGAGTCTACAAGCTATGGGGCCAATAATTGAAAATTGATCACACCTGATGTACTGATGTCCTATCTCATTTCTTGAGACACTAATAAGCCAGGAAAGTACAAATATCCCCCAAATGACCCCTTTTTTGAAAGCAGACATTCCAAAGTATTTAGTAAGAGGCATGGTGAGTTTTTGAATTTGTCATTTTTTTCCCACAATTCTTTGCAACATGAATTTTTTTTCTTTTTTTTTCACAAAATTGCCATATTAACAAGTTATTTCTCACACACAGCATATGCATTCTTACAACTACACCCCAAAACACATTCTACTACTCCTCCTGAGTATGGCAATACCACATGTGTGAGACTTTTACACAGCCTGGCCACATACAGAGGCTCAACATGCAGGGAGCACCGTCAGGCGTTCTAGAGACATAAATGACATATATAATTTCTAGACTATCTCTTACACTTTTGAAGATCCAGGAGCACCAGGACAATGGAAATTCCCAAAAAATGACCCCATTTTGGTAAGTAAACACCCCAAAATATAATCTATGAGGCATAATGAGTCTTTTGAACATGTGATTTTTTTTCCACAAGTTTATGGAAACTGTGGAAAGAAAATGAAAACACATTTTTTTTTTTTTTTTTTTACACAAAGTTGTCCATGTATAAGATATTTCTAACACATAGTATGAACATAGCAAAAATTACACCACAAAATACAATCAGCTATTCCTCCCAAGTATGCCAATACCACATGTGTGAGACTTTTACACAGTCTGGCCACATACAGAGGTCCAACATGCAGGGAGCACCGTCAGGTGTTCTAGGGGCATACATTTCATATCTAATTTGACTACCTATTACACTTTTGGGAGGCACTGTAGTGGCACTGATGGACACTCTAATGGAATGGATGTGGCATGGATGAGCACTGATGTGACATGGATGTGGCACAGATGAGAACTGATGTGGCATGGATGAGCACTGATGTGGCATGGGTGAGAACTGATGTGGCATGGATGAGCACTGATGTGGCATGGATGTGGCATGGTTGTGGCATGGATGAGCACTGATGTGGCATGGATGTGGCACAAATGAGCACTGATGTGGCATGGATGTGGCACGGATGAGATCTGATGTGGCACGAATGAGCAATGATGTGGCATGGATGTGGCAAGGATGATCACTGATGTATCACGGATAAGCACTGATGTGGCACGGATGATCACTAATGTGGCACGGATGAGCACTGATGTGACATGGATGTAGCACGGATGAGCACTGATGTGACATGGATGCGGCACAGTTGAGCACTGATGTGGCACGGATGAGCACTGATGTGGCATGGATGTGGAACAGATGATCACTGATGTGGCATGGATGTGGCATTGATTATCTCTGATGTGGCATGGATGAGCACTGATGTGGCACAGATGATCACTGATGTGGCATGAATCAGCCATGGATGGGGATGGATGAGCATGAATAAGCCATGGATGGGGATGGATGAGCCATAGATGTGGATGGATGAGCCATGGATGTGGATGGATGAGCCATGGATGGAGATGGATGAGCATGAATGAGCCATGGAGGAGCATGAATGAGCCATGGATGGGGATGGATGAGCCATGGATGAGGATGGATGAGCCATGGATGAGGATGGGTGAGCCATGGATGTGGATGAATGAGCCATGGACGGGGATGGGTGAGCATGGATGAGGATGAATGAGCATGAATGAGGATGGATGAGGCATGGATGGGCGCAGATCAGCACTGTGGGAATTTCAGATCCTGCCCACAGTGCTGCTGCATCTTCTCCCCCCTCTCCTCGCACAATGTACTGATCAGTGTGAGGAGAGGGGAGGAGCTGAGCCGGACATGCTCCGGTTTGTTGACAAGTGATCACCCCATCATTGGATGGAGCAATCACGCGGTAAAGGGCCATTTACCTCTACCCATGATGCACCGGGTCTGCAGTCATGGACATTGTCGGGTACGTGCCCCAGGGGGCACGCAGGAAGCTTGATTCTGGGAGGATGTCATTGTACACCCTCCCAAAATTATCCGACCATGCTGTAGCTGTCATTCAGCTATGGCCCGGTTGGTAAGTGGTTAAGTAATAAAATACCTTCAAAGAAAGTGCCTGGTGCTCTGTGATTTTAAATGACGACGTAGTATCTACACAATGTACATAAAATATATAAAAACACACATAACTGTTGCCAAAACCTAATCAGTGACAAATAATATATCTACATTCATATACATTATACATTCAATTGGTTATTTTTATACAGGTGACAGGTGCTCTTTTAGACCAAAAAATTATATATGAAAAATTACAGTACAAATGACCAGTTTGTGATATGTGCAAAAAAGTCCTTGAATGAGTAATCAGTCCATATATGGTTGGAAGATAAAGTGACAGGTGCTCTTTAATCATCCATATCATAAATTCATGCTTGTGCTGGCGCTTCACTTTGTGGTCCCCTTGTGCCACTGCACTCACCAGAGAGCTTTCCCCTCGGCCACTCCTGATGACGTTGTACTGACGAAACATGTAGGGCAGAGCTTCCAGCATTGTGGCGTCACTTTCTTTTGGGTCCGTCCATGGAGTGCATACTGTCCCAGATTTCCTGATTCCAATGCTTGTTTGAATGTTGACATATTGTAAGTGCATTTCTGATTGCCCGGATGAAATAAAAAGTCAAAATGGAATTGTGCTATGGGATTTAATTTCTCTCTATATGCGGATGAGACGAAGGGGCTGACATTTTAAAGGAGGAAGGAGAGGAAAAGACACATATAAGCCTGGATCTGGGTCCTGCTATACAGCTTTATAAGCTGTGAATCTGAGCTACCCTTGGAAGGAAAAGCTCTATGGTGAGTGCAGTTGCACAAGGAGAGCACAAAGTGAAGCACTAGCACAAGCATGAATTTATGATATGGATGATTAAAGAGCACCTGTCACTTTATCTTCCAACCATATATGGACTGATTACTCATTCAAGGACTTTTTTGCACATCACAAACTGGTCATTTGTACTGTCAATTTTATTTTATCATTTTTATCCACACTCGACAGGAAACATGTGACCTCCACTCAAAGTCTTTGTTTTTAAATCAAAAAAATCAAGTTTATTAGAATTAAACAAACAAATACAGTAGACTTTTGCAATCTTTACATCTGTACATTCAAAGGTCCAATGTCTAATTTCCAATAAAGCTAATTTTACCAAAGTCTAGAATATCGCGCCTGTCTTTATTTTTGTCATAGTCGACAGCTTTCAATGTTACATTGGTATCACAGCTTCAAGTTAAGGTGTTGTGTATAATGTGTTTTGTTCCTCCTAGCACGTGCTGACTCCAATGTATATTCTATGTTATCCATTTAAACCTAGGTTCGTCTGTTGTATCATTGTGGATTGGTCTCACCTTAGGTCAGTACGTTTCCATTTTAGGTCAAGTGGGACATGTGTCGGGTACAGTTAACCATCTATCCCATATTTTCTCATATTTCTGAGGGCAACCTCTATGAGTGTAGATCAATTTTTTATATGGTAGCACCGTATTAACCTCCCTTATCCAGTCCTGTGGCGTTGGTGCTAGTGCTTGCATCCATTGTTTTGCAATTGTTTTCCTTGCCGTAAACAGTGTTTCCCTGAGAAAAGTTGCAGTGTACTTGTCAATGCACTCATCTGGCATCTGACCAAGTACACATATCTTCGGGTCTAGGGCCACTGGAGTGCCCATTTCGTCATGCAAGAACCTGACGACCTGGATCCAGTAGGCTTGTATCTGGGGGCAAGACCAGATAAGATGGTAGAATACGCCCTGAGATGTCTGGCATAGTGGGCACAATGGGCTCCTATGCGCCTGAAACTTGGCCAGTATCTTAGGTGTAATATAAGCCTTATACAGTATGTATAACTGGGTCAGGCGGTCAGGGGCTCTAGGGGATACCATTTTCACTCCCTCCAAGGCTCCATCCCATTCCTCATCCGTCAGCTGCCCCATGTCTCCCTCCCATTTCGTTTTCATGGAGTTTGCTGTCTTCGCAACGCCCTGTGTCCGTATTGTTTGATATATTATAGACGTCAATTTTGAGGGTTCCGTTCCCAGTATTATTGGGATTAAGTCCAGTTCCGCCAGTTCAGGGTACCCTGCCGCAAACTGCGTGGCTAGGGCATGTCTCAACTGGAGGAATCTGAAAAGCATGTGATTAGGTAGGCTAAATTCCTCTTTCAAACTTTGGAATGATTTTGGTCCCTGTGTGGTTAGGACTTGGAACAGATATAGGACCCCCCTGCCTATCCAAATTTGTGGGTCTGGGATAGTAAGAAGTTCTGGCAGGTCGTTATTGAACCACAAGGGTGTGTGTCTGTGGTGTGCCATCGTGGTCAGTTTTCTCATGACTTGGCCCCATATGCATCTTTGATGTAGGGTCATGTCTTGGACTCGTTTAATAGGAGGGGGGTGGGCCACATTGCGCATGATGACCTGTAAAGGGGTGTGCGCCGGGGAGTCAGGCATCTGTCCGAGGAGAGCCTGATGTCTGAGGAGGTCTGTCTTTTGGTAGTGATAAAAATGGGATGTCTGAGATGCCAAATAGTAGTCTCTGAAATCTGGGAGTCCCAGACCACCCATAGTAGTAGGGTTTTTCAGAACATGCCAAGGGAGTCTGTGTCTGGTTGATCCCCATACAAATGACCGTAAAATAGCATCTATTGTTTTGAAAAATTTCACAGGGATAGGCAGTGGGGCGTGCCACATTACGTATAGCAGTTTCGGTAGTAATATCATCTTAATTAGATTGATTCGCCCGGTGACACCCAGGGGTAATTTTGCCCAGGATTGTGTTTTCGATTTGATCAATGAGTAAAGAGGTTCAATATTGTTTAAATTGTATTCGCTCAGTTGTCTTGTTACCACTACTCCCAAATATTTTATTGCTGACACCCTGGCAAGTGGTATAGGGGGGTCTGTCCTGGGCATGGGAAATTGGTCAATAGGCAGTATTTGGGATTTGTCCCAATTTATTTTGAGGCCTGAGTACTTCCCCGTCTCTTCTATTGTGGATAGTGCCTCCGTCAAGGAGTGGTGGGAGTCATTCAAGTAAAGTATCATGTCGTCAGCGTACAGGCCCACTTTCTCTTCCAGACCTCCCATCCTTAACCCCCTAATGTTTTCGTTACTTCTGATGGCCAGCGCCAGTGGTTCTGCTGCCAATGCATATAATAGGGGGGATAACGGGCACCCCTGCCTTGTGCCCCTACCCAGGGGAAAGCTATTTGATAGCCATCCGTTTACCAGTACTCTGGCTTTTGGGGTTTGATACAGTAATTGGACTCATTTAATAAATGCTGGACCAATACCAAATCTTCTTAGGCACTCCCACA
The DNA here is from genome assembly GCA_018402905.1 of Glandirana rugosa. NCBI lineage: Eukaryota > Metazoa > Chordata > Amphibia > Anura > Ranidae > Glandirana > Glandirana rugosa. Next base: position 550,573 of record BLSH010093678.1, read on the forward strand.
GATACACCCATTCTACAGAGTCTAATGCCTTGGCGGCATCTAGCGACACCACTATTCTAGATCCGGTATTGTCATGCCCAGCCTGAATATTCATAAATAATCTTCTTATGTTTACCGCAGTGTTTTTCCCTGGCATGAAGCCCGTTTGGTCGGGGTGTATCAGTGTTAGTATTACCTGGTTAAGTCGAGTTGCCAGTATTTTTGCAAGAATTTTGATGTCGACCTGTAGTAGGGAGATTGGTCTATATGATTCTGGGGTGTGGGGGTCTTTACCTGGCTTGGGTATTACTACGATCTTGGCCTCCTGCATAGATTCTGGCACCGATTCGGAATGAAAAATATACTGGTATAGGGCTAGTAGTCTATTAACCATTATGTCTGCATAGGTGGCATAGAACTCCAAGGGCAGTCCATCCATCCCGGGCGCCTTGGCGGTAGCTAATTGAGAGATTGCCCTAGAAATCTCATCCTCTGTTATTTGTGCGTCTAGTAGTTTTGCTTGATCTCTGGTTAATTGAGGGAATCGGATATCCCGGAGAAATTCCTCCACCTGGGACGGGGTATAACTATTCTGGGAGGTATACAGTGTAGCGTAGAAGAGTCGGAATTCCTCAGCCACTTGCTGAGGGTCTGTGATCAGTTCGCCAGGCATCTTGGACAGAGAGACCACCACTGGCGGGGCGTGATCTAGGTGTGCAAGATACGCTAGTAATTTACCGGCTTTTTCACCGTGTTCAAATATCGTTTGTTTTGTGAAAAATAAGTGTTGCTTGGCTTTGTCTGTGTGTAATTGTGCAACTGCTCGTGCATGCAGCCTGAGATTTGCACTATTATGACTAGTGGGGTCTTGTGAAAAGAGGTTTTCTAGGTGTGTGAGATGTTCGGAGGCCTGTTGAAGAATCAATTTGGAGTTGACTTTAAGTCTATTAATTCTAGTAGTCAACACCCCTTTCACGTGAAGCTTAAACGCTTCCCACACATTACCCACAGAGGTGCTGTCCTGGTTGCTGCTAAAGAAAAACTGGAGTTCGCGAGGTATGTCTATTTGTTGTGTCAGGAGTGTCAGCCAGAACGGGTTAAGTCTCCAGGTACTACCTTGAGCCCTGTCTATCAGTCGAAGAGTCACCCAATAGGGAGCATGGTCTGACAGGTGTCTGGGTGCAAATCCCACTGCGTCTAGTTTTGGCAGGAGCGCCTGTGTTAAGAAGATCATGTCAATCCTAGACATAGTGTGGTGGGTCGTCGAGTGACATGAGTACATTCTGACCTCTGGGTGCTTGTGGCTCCATGTATCTACTAAGGCAAAATCTGTCATTAATCTGCCAAACCTAGTTGGGTTGAGGGGTAATCCCTCCCCACCTGCTGCACTTACTCTATCCAATCCTGGCACCATGACCATGTTGAAGTCCCCCATCCACACAGTTGGGGTCTGTGGATATTGTGCAATAAACGCCAGTCCTTCCCGGATTATAACCGAGCTGTATGGAGGGGGGATGTAGCATGCCATAATCACCACCAGGCCACCCTGTATAGTTGCATATATGAACACATATTGACCCTGCGGATCTGTCTTCAGCTCCAGCAACTCAAAGGGGACATTTTTCCTAACTTGGATGGATACCCCTCTGGCATATTGTGAAAAGGTCGAGTGGAATGCCCATCCCACCCAGGGGCGTTTCAGCGCCATTTGTAAGGATCCTGTTACATGTGTTTCTACCAGAGCCGTTATTCCAGCCCCTTGGGCTTTTATAAAGGACAATACGGCTGTTCTCTTAATTCGGTCTCTCATGCCCCTGACATTCCAGGTGAGGAATTTTATAGTGGCCATGTTAGCTTATCAATACGGTATTGTCCCGTGAGAGCCGGTGCCGGACAGATCCGCAGGTTATCATCATCAGTACGTAGCCCCACTAAGTGAGATATCTTAAGCATCAGATGTATATGAAGTACCTCGTTATCAGACCTTGGAAAAGCACACATGTTTTGTACTCGATTGCATGTTGCCATCAATAAACTAGAATTGTACATTAAAACAAACATTTCCCCCCATCCCCGCCCAGCATCTCCCCAACATAAAAAACACAAAATAACAGTCTTCCAGCTCGGCACTTGAGCTGGAGGCACATTTCTTAGGAGTGCTTCTAACTCTCCAGCTAGCCTGGGGTGTAGTCCACCTGAAAAAAAGCAGTCAGACCCATCCAAGGCATGTGTTGTGGAGAGGATAGCTTCAGTGAACTGTAGCATAAAACTTGTTTCCCCCATCTAGTGGAGCGACTGTTCTCTGGGGTGATGATTGCACACGTGAGCCTGCTTATGCAGGGGCCCCAAGCATCAAGTGTTCAGTTGGAATGTTCTGCGCCTGTTTAATCTACAGGGGTTCAAGCAAAATATCGGCTTGGGCACAACATCCAGCAGGTGCTGTTGCACATTTTCTCTCTCCGGCGTGGGAACTATCATCCGCGTCAGAGTGGTCACTAGAGGCGTATAGTCAGATTACAAGGCCGCATGTAGGGGATCAGGCATATTGTTATTCCGCATTTAAAGGAGAGGCAGTGGACAGTGAGGTGTCAGTCTATCGTGTATGGGGTGGGCAATATTATTAAAGCTGTGGGGTACAGTATATTACTCACGGATGATACACTGTCTTCTCTTCCGCTCTCTCTTCGGTCATCTTTAACATCTTCAGACTCTGTTTTCTCGCCTGTCCAGCCAGTCTGTTGCCGCTTCCGAGGAGTCGAAAAACTGCGCTCGACCGTCAATCTCTACCCTGAGACGCGCCGGGTATAACATAGCATACTTCAGATGTTGGGCCCGCAGCCTTCTCTTTACCTCCTGGAACCTGGTGCGTTGTTTCTGGACCTCACTGGAGAAGTCTGGGAAGGCAGCGACCTGTACGTTGCGGTACTGTATGTTTCCTCGCTCCCTTGTCAGTCTCAGAATCTTGTCTCTGTCTTTGAAGTTTAGGAACTTCGCTATGAAGGTCCGCGAAGGAGCCCCTTGTGGTGGGGGTCTGGCCGGGATGCGGTGGGCCCTCTCGACCGCAAACATGGCCGAGAAGGCCTCCCTTCCAAAGGTTTGGATGAGGAGGTCTTCTAAGAATCCAGCCGGATCTGTACCTTCTGCAGCCTCTGGCAGGCCTATGAATCGGAGGTTACACCTTCGGAGGCGATTCTCCATGTCATCTTGTTTAGCGGTTACGGCTTGTATCTGCCTTTGGAGGTCGTCGGCCACGTGTTGTAGTGGATGGATGATATCTTCAGCTGCCAAAATCCTCGTTTCCGCCTCTTTTACACGCTCCTTAAGAGCGGACATGTCTTGCCGGAGGAGAGAAATGTCTATCTTCACCTCTTCAAGTTTGGTGGTGAGAGTGCCCTGACATTGGGCGATCGCCTCCAGCACGCGGAGCTCCGAAGCCGACTGTTCCGCGTCTGACGTGGTGCCGGCACCATCTTCGGCCTGCGCGTCTTTGTCGGTTGCTCGGAACTTGGCGAGCTTGCTGGCCACGTCTTTTGTCGCTTTGGAAGGAGACATCTCTCCCTTCAATGTCTCGGGCGTGCTGTGTAGCCGATCAGCCGCTGTTAGTGTCGGTTAATTCGCAGGATAAACGGGCAAGGATAAGCTGGGGCCCGGAGCTCACTCGGCACACGTCCGCTCACATCCCTGTCCAGGCCACGCCCGTTTTTAAATCAACTTTAATGTAACCAAAAACCAATAGACACAACTCGAGTAAGTGGAGGTCACATGTTTCCAGTCTAGAGTGGAGCTCCAGTCTGCAGACAGATACCGTTGCATGCAAACAGTGATCAGACAGCAGTGAAGGGATTCATTTTGTGAAGAATGTAAAAATTTAAGGGGGCGCTAAAGGGGTTTTTGTTACTGTAAGTCAAATTGTTCTCTTTACAGGAACACTTAGATTAAACTTCTTTCCCTGTTTGCAGCTCCCAGCTCATTATGAGATGCTGTGGCTCCCGCAGCGATCATTTTGCTGTGAGATTGGATTTTGAGGGTGTCTGTGCACCTGAGGCAGCCAGGCACCCCATTAACCCCCGATCGCTGTGATACCACACCAATTGGGTGTTTAATGGTGGTGTCTGGAGCTACTGGAGCTCCATTCTAGACAGGAAACATGTGACCTTCACTTACTTGAGTTGTGCCTATTGGTTGTTTGTTACATTAAAGTTGATTAAAAAAACTGGAGTGGAAGTCACATGTTTCCTGTCTATATTGGAGCTCCATTCTGCAGCCAGACTCCTCTCCCTCTCAGCACCTCTGTAGTTCAGAAGGCAGACTCTGTGAAATGTGTGACACAGCAGTGCCTACTCACAGGACATAGTGATATGTGTCACAAAACTCAAGTAAGTAAATGTGTGGGAATAGGCTAGCAATAATTGAAATTTAACATGAAAATCAATATAATGATTTTACATTTTGATCATACAGTATCTCACAAAATTGAGTACACCCCTCACATTTTTGTGAATATTTTATTCTATCTTTTATGATCCCCTCCCATTGGAGACTGGGCTGCAGGGCAGTATTTCAACATAACGACCCCAAACCCTCCTCCAAGACGACCACTGCCTTGCTAAAGAAGCTGAGGGTAAAGGTGATGGACTGGCCAAGCATGTCTCCAGACCTAAACCCTATTGAGCATCTGTGGGGCATCCTCAAACGCAAGGTGGAGGAGCGCAAGGTCTCTAACATCCACCAGCTCTGTGATGTCGTCATGGAGGAGTGGAAGAGGACTCCAGTGCAACCTGTGAAGCTCTGGTGAACTCCATGCCCAAGAGGGTTAAGGCAGTGCTGGAAAATAATGGTGGCCACACAAAATATTGACTTTTGGGCTCAATTTGGACATTTTCACTTAGGGCTGTACTCACTTTTGTTGCCAGCAGTTTAGACATTAATGGCTGTGTGTTGAGTTATTTTGAGGGAACAGCAAATTTACACTGTTAGGTCCCTTTCACATGGGCATTCCATTTAGGTCCGTTTGTCCTTTGTTCAGGTGGACCTGAACGGACACTCAATGCAGCCCTATGGAGTGGCAGATGTCAGCGGAGACATGTCTGTTGACACCCGTTGCTCTCCGATCCGATACTGTCCGTGAAAAACAGATGGATGGAAACCCTATTTTCCATTTGTCTGTAGAATCGGATTGGAGCGAATCGGTCTCCATAGAGCAGAGCGGGGCTCTGACAGTTTCATCTCCACTCAGTGAGTGGAGATGGAGCTGCCATCCATCGGCTCAGCAGAGATCAGGGGATCGATCCCCGCTGAGCAAAAGCTGACCCTTCACATGGAAAGCCCGTGTGAAAGGGCCCTTATACAAGCTGTACACTCACTACTTTACATTGTAGCAAAGTGTCATTTCTTCAGTGTTGTCACATGAAAAGATAGAATAAAATATTTACAAAAGTGTGAGGGGTGTACTCACTTTTGTGAGATACTGTAGATATGCTTTGTTGTGTTATTACATACATAAACAGCAATTTTTCATTTCTGCCTGTAGTTTAGCTTTATTATTAAACTTCACTGAGCATAATCGGGCCTACAGAAGAACTCTATGATGCCATGTTTTTAATCCTAAATAGTTTCCTTAAACGTAAGCAACTCTCTTCGTAAAACAAGTTAAAAAAACAAGTGCCAGTAAAAGAAGAGGATTATAGGTCCCACGCGTCCACTTGCTTCAAGCAGTATTAAACCCAAATTAAAACAAAAAATTATTATATTGCAGCCCACTAATTCCTAGATGTGGTGGCTTAGTGTTTCCCTATTTTAGTCTTTTGTTCTTCCTTTATTTTTACTTGGTGATCTGACCAGTAAATCTATAATTTTTCAACTTCCTTTAAAAGACTAAGCTTCTCAGCAAATATGGCAGTTAGGGTTGAGACTTGGCATTTAACACTGACAGGTTTGCTTCCAATGGTCATCTTTTATTCATTTATTAGTATTCAACAATATAAGGCTGCACTAGATTAAATGTCACAAGTACAAAAGCCACTTGCACATAACAACATAAAAAACAATTGTATACTGTAGGTGCAGCCCTTAAAAACAAAAACATATTGATCAGTCCATATAAAAACATTCCCAATCCTGCTTCAAGTATAAGTTGAAAGGTGGCAATCAATATGGATAGATAGACGGAGTGTCCAAGAAAAAGCCATCACCAGCACCCATCTACGCTGCCTCTTATCCCTCAATGTGGACCCCCACAAAGGAAGGTCAGACAAGCATGTTCAAAATGCCTGGAATGATATCACAGAAATTGAATCACCCTGCTCTTCCTAATAAGATGCTTCTTCACTGCCCACAATATACTTAATACTCCCAAGAAGGTATAGAGGAATACAAGGGGCATATCATAATGTAGTATTTTGGGTAAAGTTTATTGTGTAAAAAGTAATGCACTTACTTGGTTTAAAATAAAATTGAGCATCAGTACAAAGAACCTGAAATTTCTAACCATCAAAATGGCAGCCTCGTTCCGGTGTGCGATGACGTCACACGTCACAGCTCCTCCCTACGTATTTCATCATCAATGGCATCATCATGGGCGTGGTCAGCGCACGACATTGAGCTATATATATAAGACAACCGGGGGTGGTAGCTGCGGCATTAATTGCGTCCCACAGACAGGAAGAGGAGGGGATACTTAAATTTTGAGGTTGGAGCTTTACAAAGGCTTTATTTCTAGGAGCTACTACATGATGCTAATAATTTTTCTAAGGGATTTCCCCTCGAGAGCTGAGGCTCACTGGGAGCAGGATGTAGGTGTTTTAGAAGAGGATCAGTGGGAGGAAGCCCTGCAGGCAGTACAAATCATCTCCCTTATTGTAGCACAAAGGTTGTTACAGCTATACATCTTACTTAGAGCCCATCTCACACCAGTCAGGCTTTTTAAAATGGGCATGAGAAAAGACCCTATCTGTACTAGGTATACTAGGGTTCATGGTGACCTGTTACGGAGATGCCCCAAGCTCCATCTCTATTGGATACTCTTAACAGGGTATTCTAGGTCACTATTAGTCAGGATCCCAAGCCCTGCCTTTTGGGCATATTGGATGATATCCAAGCGGAGAAAGTCACCAAACAAACCATAACAAGAGCCTTGTTTCAGGCTAGAAAGCTAATACTTAGATACTGGAAATCAGTTGAACCCCCCTCCTGGAAGGAATGGGTGGCAACAATGGGAGATATGATCTGTTTATAAAAATACATTTACCATCATAGGGGTTTCAAGCAATATGGTCCCCTTGGCTTGATACACCAGGGTTTTCCCCGGCGGATTTAATACTGGATAGAATTTTGTACCGGTAATATCCTGATGTGCCTGGTGCTTGCTGGAGCTAATGTTAGAGTGTATATATTTGAGTATAACTTGCTATTGTGGATAGAAGACCTATGTTAGTACATGTACCACTGCGGCTCTGTAAAAATTGTCACGGATGGTGGGATGGTTTTATGTTTCAGTCTCTGGAATGGCTTACTGTATTTTATCTGAAACCTTTGCTTTTCAATAAAAATTTTCTTGAGTTATAAAAAAAAAATTGAGGTTATTGTTGAAAGAACAACAGCAAGTAATGTAAAGTTGCTTTGTACTGTGACATACATACTGTATGCATTATACCTTTCTATGCAGCAGGTGGCACTGTAGTATTATAGTGTATAATACATGTATTCTATGATATGAGGTAATCAGAGGAAGTACCATCCATATTGTGTTATATGCACATGTTTGTTATTCTCTTCCTGTCTCTATCTATGAATAACCACTTAAGGACCAGGTATATTTTTTACACTTGGTGTTTACAAAATAAAATCATTTTTTTGCTAGAAAATTACTTAGAACCCCCAAACATTATATATATATTTTTTCAGACACCCTAGAGAATAAAATGGCGTTGCAATACTTTATGTCACACCGTATTTGCGCAGCGGTTTTGCAAACACAATTTAAAAAAAAAATACACTTTTTTGAATTAAAAAAATAAGAAAACAGTAAAGTTAGCCCAATTTTTGTTACATTGTGAAAGATAATGTTACGCCAAGTAAATTGATACCCAACATGTCATGCTTCAAATTTGCGCCTGCTGGTGGAATGGCGGCAAACTTTGACACTTAAAAATCTCCATAGGCGACATTTAAAAATTTCTACAGGTTACCAGTTTTGAGTTACAGAGGAGGTCTTTTGCTAGAATTATTGCTCTCACTCTAATGATCGCGGCGATAACTCACATGTTGGGTTTGAACACCGTTTACATATCTGGGTGCGACTGAGAGCGAGCACGGTGGGACGGGGCGCTTTAAATTACTTTACTTTTTATTTTTACACTGTCCCTTTAACAATTTTTTTTGGATCACTTTTATTCCTATTACAAGGAATGTAAACATCCCTTGTTATAGAAAAAAACCGTGACAGGACCTCTTTAGGCCACTTTCACACTGAGGCGCTTTACATGCGTTTTAGTGCTAAAAATAGCAACTGAAAAGTGCTTTCAAAGCGCTTCCCATACATCTCAATGGATGCTTTAACACTGATGCGGTGTGCTGGTGGGGCGTTGAGAGAAGTTCTGCAAGCAGCATTTTTGGAGCATGTTTGGAGCGCTCTAAAAAGCACTTAAAAAATGCCCATCTCCATTGAAATGAATTGGAAGCACCTTAAAAGCGCCTGAAAACTGCCCTGAAGCTGCGGGAAGGTCACATGACCGCATTGCAGCATAGGATGCTGGAATATCAGGAAATCCGGTTGAGAGCTGGAGAGGAGAGAGAGAGAGTGGAAAGATAGAGGCTGAAGACAACTCAGAAATGCAGGCCCAATCCCCTAACCCTAATTCCAGTCCCAGTAGTTCCAATCCTCCAAACCCAACCCTAACCCCAGTCCCAGTAGTCCCAATCCTCCAAAGCTAACCCTAATCCCAGTCCCAGTAGTCCCAATCCCCTAACCCCTAATTCAAACCTCCTAACCCTGATGACCCTGATTCTAATCCCATTCCCAATCCCCTAACCCTGATGACACTGACCCTAATCCCAATCCAAACCTCCTAACCCTGATG